>JAALXI010000174.1:0-222799 GCA_012977755.1 Fusarium nurragi | reverse complement strand
ATAAAAAAATAAAAAAATAAAAAATATTATAAAAAAAAGACTCCGAATAATCATGGTATATCACATGCTCATGCTCGCTGTTAAACCTGCCCATCTTGTTGTCTAAGCTACTATAAGGTATTTCATGAGTGTTCAGTGGCGTCGTATGTCCTGTGAGGGTTGCCAATACCGCCAGGCTTGAGCAATGGCTGGCTTTCCCGCTGAATGGCCCGCTCTTCGCGGTCTTGAATATCCTCGAGATCTTCCTCCGTTTCCGCGTATCGTTCGGGGTGGCCTGTAAAAGGACCTGGCAGACCACGCTCCCAGCCCTCTGAGTAGGTTCGGCTGCCTGGCGGAGGCCTGCGGGGAGCGCTCGAATGTTGTACAGGCGAGTGCGGCACGCTGTCGATGTGACCACTGCCATGTCCACTACGCTGTTGCGCCGTATACTCATAATAGACACCCATAAAGAGGACCGATCCCTGCATAGACGCAGTGATCAAGTAAATGAACCAGGTGCTCCAGCCTTCCCAGCCCAGCCGGGCAAATAAGCTTCCTGCGAATAACAAACCGCCAGGGGTCTGAATACACATCATGGGTATGCTCAGGCTTCCGACATGCTTGAGGTGGTAGGTCATCCAGATCTGAGGCACGTATTGGATACAAGCTAGGACGGTGGCCATGACACCCAGAAAGTTGGCCCAAAAGACAAGGTGATCAGGAAGAGCGATAAAAAAGACACCCGTCAAGATAATCACAATGAGACCGTGAAGAACACAGAGTAGTCCGACCATGACAGCGGTTTGCCATCTGGGTGCGTCCCCGCGAAGATCTTCGGGAGGAACATTGGCTTGCCTATATCGAAAGAAGATGAGGAAAAGAATAAGGCTATCCACTGATGTCAGTTGATGGAACGGATTGACTCGGAGTCGGGACTAACATGAGACTGAAGCAGAGCCATTGTGCACCGAGCTGAGCAACACCGAGGAGACCAGCTGCACATTCAAATCTACCAAGCTCCTTGCAACATCCTATGGCGGCACGGGACGGCGGAACAGTAAGGATGTTTGCAAAGCCGGCAGTAGCGGAAGTGGTTCCCAGCAGTACAAAGTACGGGGAGATGCCCTCAGAGGTGCCTCGGGAGATGATGCGGTAGTGTTGAGGTAGGTAGGACACGAGGATACCGAGTAAGAGGACGCTACGATATCATGGTCAGTAAAGAGAACCACGGGCCAGATTTAGAGGGCGTCGCGCAGTCATACATGGACACAACGAGCTCAAGATACGATGGCGTCCTGAGCCGGTCGCATTGGTCGTCTTTGGGGGCGAAAACGTCCATGGTGGATATTGGAGGAAGTACGCAAAAGGTCAATTCAGAGCTGCGCAGCTTCGGAGGTGATGAATGATGAGTCGGCTCAACTCAGCGAGTGTCGCGAAAGAAGGGCTCACGAGAAGCTAGGGAGTCACAGGAAATGGCCACTGGGGAATCACGAGATCAGATGGACAAATGTCAGGGTCCTCAAAGAGTTTTACCCTGGGATTGGGCTTGAGCACGGGCTGGTGCTGGCGCCAGGTGCTGGGTTCTGGGTGCTGGTGTGGGTTGGAGAGAAACGATAGAAGGTCGCGCGCCCTGCGTTGCTGGGGAGTGACGTAGGTATGTTGTTTTGGTCGGTGTCTTTCTGGACGAGGCTGTTTCGCAGGGAGGGGCAGCGTAGCAAAGGCGTGCTATGTATGTAGTGCGCGCAGCACAGCGGATTCGGGATACCGACGGATACGAGGTTGTAGATTTGCCCTTCTTGGCGAGCTGGGCTAAGAGATCATGATTGGTGAAGTGTGCAATTGTTTTGATGAGACAACAGGGACAGAAAGTTTCAAGATACGGGGATAACTTGGTATGTTGGATGTGGATGTGGATGTGGATGCGAACGTGGGAGTGAATGTTGCTGGATGTGAGAGGAGGAAAGAAACAGAAAAGAAGAAGAAAAGGAAGTCGGAGATTTAATTAATTAATGTAATCAAATGACGGATGGAACAGACGAGGTCAAGTAACCGTACTCCGTACCTTCCTTGCCTTAGCGACCTGAGTACAGGACTGTGGACTGTACCTTCCTTACCTAAAAAGCGGGTGGCTCGAAACGGCAATCTTCGAGCACCTGCCCTGAGTTGTTCTGCTCTCCATCTCGCAGAGTTTCACCATTCACGTGTTCCTTTGGCAGTACGTACCCGAAAGTCTAAATCAACTTGGGCAAAAGACTCGCCAAGAGCACATTATAATACCTTGTGAATTATTGACCTCTACAGAATACCTCACCAGAAACGACAAACCTCCAGCTGCCAAGACGGAAAACGGCGATCGTGAGCTGCCCTTTTGGTGCTGGACCCTGCAGAACGATACTTGGACTTGGAGGCCGCTGGGGGGGCTTGGCGCCAATGCATATGACGTTGCTATGAAGAGGGGAGATGAGACAAGCGGCTCTCGGGGGATTGGCGATGGCCTCAATTATTTGATCTACAGAAAGGAGGTCCTGCTGAATCTGTTTCTGCATGGCAAATACGACATAGGAGGACCCTTGAGTGTTACACGGTACGTGATGAGCGTGTAAGTCACACAGGCTGAACCAAGGTATCCACTCTAGTCCCCCATTTTCTCGCCCATCACCATCTCGCAACCTTCAACTCAACTTATACCATGGATGATCCCAAACCGGCAATTGAACCAGCTGTTTCACATCTAGAGTCGCAGGCGAGCGATCTACATGACCAGGACCAAGATCAGCCGCAACTGCAGAAAGCGCCATCGTTGAGCCTTATCGCTGAAAATGCGATTATTCGGTCTGAAAATGACATAAACAACGAACAACCTAACAAGCAAGATTATTACACATCCGTCCAATGGACAACAGATGGAACGTCACTCCTCGTATCATCTGCCCTCAACTCAATATCCACCTTTGTTCTCCCTGAAGATCTACTCGACCCATCAGCCTCTCGCCCGCGACGCCTTGAGTCTCAATCTTCCATATCCCTCCCTGAGCCCTCTCAGACGGTCGTCGCAGCACCCTTCTACTCTCTTGCCGAACCAAGCACTCAGACCGTACTTGTCGGATGTCGCGATCACCCTGTCCAGCTTTACCACCTCTTCCCTCCCGCTGACGATGGCCTCGCGTCGCCCTCTGCCCCACTCGCCTCGTATAGGTTAATACGTCGTGAAACGGAGGAGTACATTACGCCCTCGTCTATACTCTGGGAAGCTCCAGGGTCGCATTTTCTTGTTGGATCGACGAATCGTCTCGATTACTTTGATATGACACGGCCAGGTTCTGATGGTCCACTGCTTACTATACCCACCATCCCTTCTAAACGACATATTTCAAAGGGCAGTGGGGTTGGTATGAAGGGCACAGTCGCTGCTCTAGCATCGTCGCCTGTGGATGGCAATGGTAGTTCTGTTGTTGCAGCCGGGACATGGACGCGCTGGATGGGACTGTACGATGTGCATCGCTCTGACAAGGTTGTTGCCAATTGGCCTCTTCCACGTTTAGATGATATCCCAGGAGAGATTGGAGGACAAGGCATCGTTCAAGTACGATGGAGCCCATGTGGTCGTTACCTCATCCTGAACGAGCGCCATGCCTCTGGCCTAATCGTATATGACATTCGCGGTACTGGCGAGCTTCTCTGCACTCTTCGGGGCCGATGTGCCCCTACCCAGCAGAAGATGACCGTGGATATCTTCACCGGCAATCCCTATGCTGAGTTCCCAACTTTTGAAGTCTGGGCAGGGACCCATGATGGTGGTGTTGCGGTGTGGGAAGGCGTTGGCAGCCAAGCTGGCGTTGTAGATCCCTCTTGGAGTTGGAAGCCTCATGATGCGCCGGTAGGAAGCACTGCTCTACATTCGAGTGGCTCTGTCGCAGCGACTTGTTCGGGTGGATGGGGTTTTGATGACTCGTCGGGTACTCAGAAAGTGTTTGAAGAGTCCAGTGTCAGGATCTGGTCCATAGGAGCCTGATTTGACTCGATTACGGTAGGCTGAATGACATATTTATTGGAAAGGAGGGTATGCATAGGGATGGATACGTCAAACAAATTATCTCGCAGCACAGTCTGCGGTTTCAAGCTGTCTAAGTAAGTATTATGCTAGTTGATACAGTATCTAGCTGTTGACAATAAAACCCAACTTGGGCGAAGCACTCAACTAAATGGAGGACCAAGCAAGAATTCGTGCCAATATCGCTTATTATTATCTTGTCATAACTATCTACTGACGAACCCAACACCTCATGACCGTGTGGCCATCATGTCTCATGATTAGCACAAGTGCAAGCCCCTCCGTCTATCCAATTGACACTTGAACCACTCATTACATAGTCCTCCTCTATGGCAATGCAACTCCGGATATCAACTCCATATGCTGACCCATAAACGCCAAAAACAAAAACAAAAAACTTGAAACAGACCTTTGGACGTGGTCACCCGCCGCCAGTATATGTGCCATCTCCCTTCTTTTTGTCAAATCAGGTACAATTAGAACCATCCAGGTCCACGATTCTGTTGCCACAAAGGTCCTCCGCCGCCGCCGCGAGGACCAGGGTACACTTGACTCAGTTGACCTGGTGTGCTGATAGCTGTTCCGGGCCGTGGTGCTTCCTCGCTGATACGTCCCAGTCCAGAATTGTAACTGTGTTGGAAGTCGTCGTCTCGCGTCAAAGGCACCTCGTCATGCTCCATCTGCGCACCTCCGCCAACGGCCGACGCTGAGTGGTTGTAGCCGTAGCTCGCTGGAGGATCCCAGGGCTCCGAATAAGGTCCGTCATGCTCGACCGCCGGATCCATAGACCGCTGGTTAGTAACGGGGGCCGGTTGGGGCGGGGGCACTTTATCAGTGTCGTGCATAGGGGGCACCGGAGCAAAAGTGTGATTATTATTCAACGGCGGGCTAAAAAAGAATTTTCTGTTAGTTGAAGTCCTAAAAAGTCAGAACAAGGTCACTCATGGGGGCACTTACCCGATGCGCTGCATCTGGGGTTTCACGCCTGGCCCCTGGCGCGTATTTCCCTTCTTACGTTTCCAGAGCCATATTCCGAGGACGATGAGAGCTACGAGGGCTGCAACGCCGCTGATGGTTCCGCCGATGATGGCGCCTGTGTTTTGTTTATTGTCATCGCCGTCGGTGTCGGGGGCTGAAGCTGCGGATGAGGCAGAGTCGTCGGAGTTGGTGGACGAAGGGTCTGCGGTGCCAGAAGTCGCGCTCGCTGTTTCGGTCTCGGTTTCGGTCTCTGACGCCGTTGAGGTTTCTGAATCTGTTGAAGAAGTTTCTGATTGTGTTGCTGATTCCGCTGTTGACTCCGTTGTTGATTCTGTGATTGCTTCCGTTGAGGAAGTTTCTGCGGTCTTCGTAGTTGAGCTCTTTGTTGTCGATGTTTTCGTTTCTGTAGAAGAATCCGACGTTGTCTTTCTCCTCGTTCCCAGCGTCGTTGGTTTAGCAAGTGAGGTCGCCGAAGCTGTAAGAGGCACATTTATGCTGGTGAGCTGGATGGCACTCTTGCCCGAAGCTGTGGCCACTACTTTCGTAGCCAAACCAGTCGTTGAACCACATCCATATTGGAAGAAACCTCCGTCGAAGCTATTTTTGTAGCACGAGTTTCTCCCTTGACAGGTAAAGACATACGGATTCACCTCTGTCTGCGGTCCACTGTCGGCATCCACACAGTTTGTGAACACGCCCTGCGTGCAAGATCCTCCATCGGGACAACATCCCACAGCGCCATGATCGACGTCGACCACACAATGCGAGCCCGCGGAACAAGTCGCCGGTAGTCCAGGATCTCCTCCTATGTAGCCACAGACAGTGTTGAATTGTCGCCGTAGCAGGAATGAGTCGTCGGGGGCAGCCGTGGCGGCGAGAGGATACGGCAGTACATTGAGTTCATGATAGTCGACGGTCTTCGTCGGTTGCGGCAGTACATGGCCGGTAGCGAGATTGAGGAAGCCAGAGAGGACGAAAAGTGGCGGTATGCGCGCCATGAGATGGGCCGGGGTCATGATTTGCGATCTCGTGATTCCCAATCTCAAATAAACATGGTCTAGTCGATCGATAATCTGAAGCGAAAAGTAGATAAGATCATGAGCGGGTTTTTTGCTGTAGTTGTCGATCCCAAACTGGAGCAGGTTACGGAGTAACTGCAGAAGAAAGACACGAGAAGAGAAGAAATGCAAGTGCGCACGGGCAAAACTGTCAGTCACGCGATGAGTAACCAACAAGCAATAAACTAATGATGAGATGGAACAAAGGGGTTAAGTTGGGTGATGAGAGGTCAAAGGGGAGGAAGAAAGCAAAACCCTTGAATGAAGGGGGGCCTGCGACTGTGACACAAGCACCAGTTGGCAAGGAGGAGCTGGCGTCTGTGCCTCTTGGTCCGTCTAAGTGGGCTGGCGTGTGGTTGAGTTGAATGAAGCCAGCCTCTTTAAATTGGTTGCTAGAGCAAGGGGCGGTCTTGATGTTTCTATACTCTCTGTATGGGGGCGATGGAATACCCTGCCACTATAATTCCTCACAAGCCACCAAGAAACGGCCTAGTCCTGGCCGGCCCAGGTTCGCCTTCTGGTCAGATAAGACTCCAGGGTCCGAGGTTTATAGCTCGTTGACGAGCGAACCAGGAACAAGAACGACGACGTTTAAAGTGCTGGCAGCCGGGAGCGCACCCGGACGCTGTAACGGCGTCTCCCGGGGCGACTCGAGGCCAATCAGGGAACAGGGATGCCAGTGGAGGAGAGGCTGGGGTGGCCGTTGGGAAAACCAGGGAAGTATTATTGGAAAAAATGCAAGATGACGGATTCGTGTGGTAAAGGTAAAATAAGATGGAGGGACAAAAATGAAGAGATGACATCCTTCTTTCCCCGAGTAAATAAAAGTGACACAGCAACCGGAAACTATTCTTTGATCTATGGAATGTTTGGATGCGATCTAGCAGCCAATCTCATCTTTTGGGACCTGGAGCCTCCTATGACATTTGCATCTCTGCCACGTTGGCATGTGTCTAGGCTGTCTCACATCTCACACCCTCTTTGTTGTGATCGCTAGTGGCTTTTTGCTCGCATCCCTTTACATTGTTCGATTCCGTTTTCACAACTTGCGTATCTGCATCATGGGGTACTGAAACATCTCAGACTCTAATGTACCTGTAACGAAGCCTAGACTCATCTGCTACGGTTTACGAGCCGCGCGAGGCTCCATGCATCGGCTGATACCAGCATTGTCTGGCAGTCGTGGCCGTGTTTCACATTTTTTTCTGTGCTTCTAACCTGGGATAGTGGCAATTATTAGCATATCTTCAGCGCGGATCTTATACGAAACCTGCACCACTTTAACAGCCCGTATCACGATGCATTGCTCGCCTGATAATAATCAAATGAGAAGAAACAAAAACAAAAGTTGATTATTCCTCCACTCTATTGCCTGTCAACCGATACTGTACTCTATACGAAAGACCAAACTCCATGCCATACCATTGCCCTATCAATACCCAAGTCCGTTTTATATCATGAGCCTAACCGATCCCCTTGGAATCAATCGCACTCGAATGCGCATCAATAAAGCTGTCGATACCAATCTGGGCGCAAACAAACTTGCTCGCATCTTTCTAGACCATCTCACGGCCACCGGTTGACCGGTCATCGACAAATAGGTGCTTGAGCTCCTGTGCGCCGGCCTTGCGAGCCTTTTTCGCTTCCTTGGCCTGCTTCTTCTCCTGCTTCTTCTGCTGCTTGAGCGCCTTCTTCTCCTTGCGAGAGAGCCTAGGGAACTCGCTATCGGGTCCACGGAGGACGAAACCAGGATGCATGACGTTGAGCAATACGAGGCCGATCAAGATTGGCGTAGCATCCAGACAGAGTGGGTACTCTTCGTGAATAAGCAGTTGGTTATGAGCGTTGACACCAGGACCGAATTCAACAAGACGGTATACGATTCGGACCTTGAACTTGTCAGCTTGAAAATTCACGTCTGGGGAGACAGAAAACGTACCACAATCAGGACAAGGACCACGAGCATGGTCCAGATGAGCCACTTCATGCGTCCCATGCTTCGTCCCTCAATCTGTCGCAGCTTGTAGTAGAAAAAGGCAGTGATGCCGGTAAAGACGAGAACGACCACAAGCTGAAGAGCAACACCAGCCATGTAGACCTTCATTCCTATGTTGATCATGTTCTGGTCACCGTCGGTGTTGGAGAGCATACTTCCACCAGCGCCCTGCACAAGGAAAAGAATGATATCCAGCCAAACAAATAGTAGTGTCATGCGAATGGCCTTGACACCGAGAAGCTCTCGACCGGGCATACGGAAGTATACCATGCGTGCTACTGCCATGTATACGAATGCATTGATCCCTGGTCTTGTTAGCAGTTACTCGAGAGTGGTTATTTTCCGGAGATACTGACAAAGGGGAGCAAGGAGGAACAAGATCTGACCCCAAGTGAGGTACATGATGTTTTGCTGATGTCGACTTCCGAGTGTCTTGAATGCGAACGCGATGGTTTCCCAAGCTCCACCCATGATGGCTACCCAACAGAACCTCTGCGCAAAGTTAGATATGATCCTGCAGTGCTTCCGATGCACTTACCTTCTTGAATAGAATTGCCTGGACGAGATGGACGAGGGTGGTCAGGCCAAACAGCATACAGACTGCAAGATTGGCACCAAAGCTAGGGTCGAAGAAATAGTTGGCATTGCACGCATCGACAGGAACTCGACCATATTTGTCTGGTGGTGCTGTTGTGCAAGTCGCGGTTGCGGAAGATACCGCTGTGGTGGTTGGGACGTAGGTTGTGGTAGACATGGTGTAAGTCGTCTACGTCGTGAGTCTTGGGGCGGATTCAGTGGTGAAGGTGACTCTTGAGCTGATGAGCTTGTCTGATGAATGCCATCTTGAACGTGTCCATCTCTTCCTTTTGTATTCAGCGAGAAATCATCATTTGGCGTAAATCCTGCATTTGGCGAGCTTCATCAAATTGTTTGAGGCTCAGATCCAGCTCCCGAATTGGAACTCTCATCTTTGGCGTCACACTACAGGGGTTGTCTGGCGGGGACGCGCTGGCTCGCCAAAGCTAACGCATGCTCAGCCAACGCTCGACAAGGCTGTAAGCTGTCAAGCTGCTCCTACGTTTGGGAATCTGATTTGACGAACGGGCCAGTCAGAGCCGTCGAGGCAGACAGTGAGTTCCACTTCGGCGTTGATCTGGCGGCGTCGCAAGAGTGGCTTTGAACAGCCTCATCTTCCTTGGCTTACTCTTGAGAAGCTCGTTCATTGGTCGGTTCGCCAATTTGCGAAACTAATGGGGGGATCTCTGAACGATGGTATTGCCTTGAGATGGTCCGTTGCTGACTGTTGGGTTCATCCCCAGATATGCGACCTCATCTTGTCATTGCGGTTATTGGCCCACTCGTCTATTTTGTTCTCTGGAAACATCAACGCGCACGCATTCTCTGATACTGGTTGACGTGGTCTCCAGCTCAGCCTCGTATGCTCGAGAAAACGACGCAATGGCCAGGTTCATCCAACTGTGGATTAATGCGCGAGCCGTGTAGAGAGAGAGACGCCTTTCTAAAAGTCCTACAATGGCAGGAGCATACGGGCTCTTGAAACGGTAGTCTCAAGGATTGTATCTTCTCACGAATTTGTATACCTCAAGAAGTCAGGTACGTAGCATCTTATCCCACTTTCAGGCCATTCACCTGTTGATTTGATTTGCGGCAACGACCTGGACGAAGGATCCCTATTTGAACAGACTTCAAATTTCATCAGTAGCTCTGCTTTGCAACTACAATTCGTGCGGCCGCATTGATTGAATGGAGTTAAGGGCCCGTGAAGTTTCGCTTCTTCATACCGCGATGATCTTGATTCACGAGTCTAGATCGTCCAATATCCGCAGAGCTAAAGACTGACAAGCCTATTTTAGTGGTGCCAAGCTTCGTTCAGGACCCTTCGTCCCCACTATGGATGACAAGAACCCTTGAGACTATCCTCAATGTCACCACCTAGCCAGCCTCTCTGGTTGGAGCTCTTTTGCAGCCATCGTCAGTATTATGCCTCATTGGAGTACGTAGTAGAGGATCGTCAGTGCACGCTAAGCTCGGCGGAACTTGAGCTGACCTAAAAAGTCCAACACTCTCAATGCTGATATAACTGAAGCAGCGGTAGGATAGTTTTGTCAGCCCTGATCTTCTCCTGAAACCCCCAAGATGTTGGCTTTTCCCACCTCCCACTCGGTATCGTGATACCATCAAATCCTTGGTAGTCGGGAGCCGATCGTTGGGACGCTTGACTTGACTCGACTTGACGGCGCACAGGCCCGCAATTGGTTGACCGCTCCAGCGCTTGTTTCCCTCCCCTCTTTCTCAGCTCAACTCCGCATCTCTCCTCCCTCATATCGTGATTGAGTCCAAATAAAGGAAGGAGACGGGAGAACCTCTCCGATCGCCCACAACACCAATCCTTGCTCGTGGAAAACCTCCTGGCAACTACCTCTACATACGATCTAGAACCGACGACCTCTGCCGTGGATATGCTCCTTTGAGCGCATAGCGCCTTCATATTTACTCTCCAATCTCCCATCATGCCTATCAAGGTCAAATCCAAGAAGCTTCCTGCTCCCCGTGAGGGCAGTCCCATTTCTATCAGCCATCACGATTACGAGCGCGACCTTCCCGATATTGCGACTAACGACTGCTTCCGTGACGTCGTCAAAAAGCTTTCACTGTGAGTATTTCACAAATTGGTATCAGATTGTTTTACTGACACATACCCAGGTATTTTGTCGAAGCCGTCGAGCTGCCAAGCACCTTTGAACAGCTGAGGACCACAGCTGCGGGGACTTCTCTACGCATCTTGGTGGATCATCTTGCTGCAACATGCACCAACCCGGGAATCGTCAATGCTCTTCTGTACGTACCACTTCGACAACATCCTTGTGATGAAGATTTGCCCTCTTCCGATCTGCCTCTCAGATCTTGCATTATCCTTCCCTTCTGTAGTGCCTGTGGCTGCATGTGAGATCCCGTCAGGGGAGCCAATCACAAACTTGCACATCCTGACTAGATATGCTGTGCACCTCTGACTGGGGAACGCAGCCTCTCATGCTGATGGGACCTTTTGCTGACCAACCAATCTTTAAAGGGCTCTTAAATGGCATTATGCATCTTCATCAGATCACCGCACCTTGGGAGAGTCTCGGGCAGATGCCTGTGAAATCGTGGCGTGGCGCTTTCTAACTCGACTCTCTGAACGTGAAGCAGTTAATTACTGCCTTTACGAGATTCCTGACTCTGACCATGACAACGAAGCCGAAAGTGCCGGTAATGGTCATGCCGGCGACGTGGAGGCTGGCGAGACTGCGCCTCTGCTCTCCCATTTTCGCAACGCCGACAACCGCCGCCGTGGGCCAGGCCCTGCTGGAAGCAGCATGAAACGTAACCAGTTGCTAAGTTCTCTCTCTCGCTTGACTATGACATCCGATGATGGGGATGAAGAGAACGAAGGTGACCCAACTTCGTCATTCAAGAATCTCAATGCCCTGGAGATCGCAGCCATCGCCGATGCCAAACGCTTCCTCAGCCAGCACATTGTTCAAAAGATCATTAACGCTATTTGGAGTGGTGATGTTGTCTTTTGGGATAGCCTATCGGTACACTCCGTCAAGAAGGTCCGGTTCTATAATCCTAGAACTGCAGACCCTTTTTCTCGCCTGCGCGTGCCCAAATATCTCAAGATCTGGGAAGTGTTTTTCTTCTGCATTTTTCTTGCCTTGTACTACGCCGTTCTTGTTGTGCGAGACGAGACACGCATTACAATCCCCGAAGTGGTCCTTTTCTTGTGGATAGCGGCCTTCTTCTATGATGAACTTAGCGAGTGGCTAGATGCAGGCTCCATCTTCTACGCTACAGATGTCTGGAACTTGTTTGACATGGTCATGATCACCATCGGATTCGCCTTTGGTATTTTGCGTAAGTAGCGTCCCCTTTTTGAAACGACAATGTGCTAATCCAGAACAGGTGTTATTGGTATTATTCAGGACAAACCTGAGTTAAGTGAACTTGCCTTTGATATTCTGGCACTTGAGGCCCTCTTTATGATTCCTCGCATCTTCTCCATCCTCAGTCTGAGCCCTGCTTGGGGTACACTGATTCCATGCCTAAAGGAGATGGGCAAGGACTTCTTCAAATACATGGTGCTCGTCGTTGTCGTGTACTGCGGCTTTCTGACGACCTTTTCGCTCGTGGGTCGTGATGTCTTTGCATTCAAATCGATGGCATGGATCTTGACAAAGATCTTTTATGGATCAGCACCAATAGGGTTTGAGGTGATGAATCAGATTGATCCATTCTTTGGGCCTCCTCTGATGATCATCTTCATTACGCTATCAAGCTTCTTGTTGATGGGCTCCTTGACAGGTATGCTGTCCAACAGCTTCTCGCGGGTTATCACCCACGCCAAGGAGGAATATCTGTACGTGTACAGCGTCTATGTCTTAGAGGCGTCGACGAGCAATCGACTCACCCATTTCTTTCCTCCATTTAACCTACTGGCCTTGGTGATAATCCGACCTTGGCGTCTGTTCTTTACAGCCGATGAGAAGTTCCGTGCCGGGCGTATCATGCTCCTCAAGGCGACTCACTGGCCGATAGTTAGCATCATCAGACTATATGAGCGATACTCCAAGCCAAATGCCGTGAGGGACGAATTTGCCGGATTCAAGGGTCCCTCGAAATCTTCTCTGCGCAACGGTAGGCAAGCAATTCTCCAGAAGCGATCTACCTCCAGCGTCGGTGGCCAAGGGCCTGCATCCCCTAGGGGACGAGCAAACGGTCAGAATACTGAGCTGGGTGAGGATGATTTGGATACCCCGACAGCCGTGGAGGTTCAGCTCAACGAGCTGAACCGCAAGATTGACCAGCTTACTGCAGCCGTTCTAGCGATCCAAGAAAAGCAGGCAGGAGAGAATGGCGGTGGGAGCTCTAGTACGAGTGCCACAGTCGCCTAATAACAGTCTTTTCACGATCGGTCCGGTCCGGTTGGAACTCTGAGACGTTGGAATATCTGGGCCCGGTTCTCTTTCTGCCCGGGTCTCGTCGGTCGAGGTCAAGAGTGGGTATTTACATAGAGGGGCCGGCTAAGAAGTGTTCTATAGGTTTTGGCGTGATGTGGAGAGAGTAACTGAGAGACGGAGAGCATGGATCAACTCGTTTGAGAACGGGTTTTCACAGGTTGGCAAAGCAATAGTGACCCTCAGATTCAGGTCTTGGTGCTTCTGTTGGACATAACTAGTTTGGTTATGGTGACAGTTCAAATTACATGGTTTTTACGAAAGTTGTTTCACATTCACTCACTTCACCGCAAGTGCCTCCAAAAAGAAGATTGACATGCTAAGGGTATTTCTTTGGGTATGTAGCTTATTGCGTGTCAACATCCACATATTCTGTGGGCTATCAGTTGTGAGAGTGTGTTGATGCTGGCTATGAAATTTTTATCCTGCTTAAAGCCGCCACATGCCGTGTTGAGTCTCAAACAACTTTGTGAACGGCAGACCCGTGCCTGCATATAGGCTGGGTCACTTTACTAGGGTGAGCGTGAGCCGCAAAGCCATTGTCTAGTTGAGATAAGAGAGTGATAGGCTGAGCGGCAAACGTCGGCGTGGGGAAGATGGCGTGTAAGTCATATGGAGGATGTGCTGAGGGGATAGTTAGGGAGTTTATTAGTTCCAAGATAGCGGTCAATCTTGATGTGCGTGGAGGAAGGGTTTTTGGTGGGTTTTGTTCAAGCGTTACTTGAAGAAGGGGTTCTGTGGGTTACACGATAGTTGGATTGCTTGACCACACATAGGGACCATGTGTTGAATATATCATGCATTCCTCACATTAAACAATCCGATTATAACCCTCAGATCCTCTGGCATCAATTACTCCCCCCAAACTACCCGTGACAAGCCGCCGACGTTTGGACTCGGCCACGGCTCCGACAGACCCGCCGAGATCGGCGCCCCGGACTTGGGTCAGAAAAGCTTCAGCTAAGGTGCACATACCGCACCTAAGCTTGCAAACTGCACCACACGACGTTACCCGCTGCGAAGGGTCTATTTCGGGGTTTACAACCGTCCGCTCACCTTATCCTCAGCCTTTTTTTCTTTTTCTTCTTCTTCCTCACCCAAAGTGTCCGTCTCTCTTATCTCCCCAGCCTTGTCTTCTTTTCTTCGTCGTACATTTCAAGTTCAGTTACACTCATTATCTTCCAAACTTCACATTGCGTACGTGTGATTTAAAGAGAATTACTATAGAGAAGAGAAACGAAAGACCCGCACATCATGAAGGACTCAGATGCGACGCCGGCGCTGGCTTTGGCCGGGACAACTACGCCCGAGCAAGTCACCACCAACAAAAACACATGGAACACAAAGAACCTGACATCACGACTTGGCGCTGATTTCCTCTCCGCTGCGAGCGCTGCGTCAATGGTCGCGCCGCTCATTGCCATTATTGACCGGTATGATGATCCTCCGAGACATGCTATGGCCGACATCGCCAGGAACATAAGAAAGGCTGACATCATAACTTCACAGGTCTATCATGGAAAACGCTTCAGGCGCAAACACCCTCGCGAACTCTATAAAATCCTCCCTCAAAACGCTCATCACACGTCCGCACACACTCCTGTTCTCGAAGCCTACTGCGCTCATCTTCTGCCTCTACGGCGGAACGTATCTCACCGCCAATGCCGTCGACACATCCTTCTCGACCGTCAACAACAAACCCGCCTCGAGCGTCACGGCCGGAACCACAAAATTCGCTGCCTCGAGCGCTGCCAACATCGGCGTGTGCATCTACAAGGACCAGGTCTTCGTGCGCATGTTTGGACCTCCCGGCGTAGTCCCCCGGCCCGTTCCTCTGGCTTCGTACGGTCTCTTTGCGCTGCGCGACTGCTTGACCATCTTTGCCTCGTTCAACGTGCCGCCTCTGCTGGGACCTTACCTGGACCAGCGTTTCTCCGAAGAGATGAAGAAGCGAGTTTCTGGACTTTACGCTGCGCAGTTCATGGCACCTGCTATGGTGCAATTTATTTCCACTCCCATGCATCTGTTTGGTCTGGATCTGTACAACCGTCAAGCGACAGGTCCCGGAGGTGCAGTTGTGTCGACGCGTGATCGATTAGATCTTGTGCGCCGCAATTGGTTCATCAGCTCCATTGCCCGAATATGTCGAATTGTGCCCGCGTTCGGTGTTGGCGGCGTTGTCAACATGAAAGTGCGCAAGAATCTTATGAGCAAGCTGGAGTAGAAGAGCTCGTTCCCAGCGACACATGTTCCCCCAACGACATCTTTTCTTACACTGCAAGGCTGGGTCTCTGCAGTATTTCTGATTTCTGGCGTTTTAGGTTACGTGGTTACTTAGCAATGGTTGCATTTGTTTGTTAGATCTGCAATGATCCACGGCATAGGGTGTTTACTGTTGCATCTCAAGGTTTTCTAAGGATGGTGGAATGCACAAGGAGCATACGATGATGATCCGCAACTCACAATAGACTTCTAGAACACGATAGACTAGCTATGCTATGGGCAAGAATCAAGACTGGCACGGCCGACGCAAAATATGTAGCAAAATGCTTCAACTACTGGAAGTCCATCTTGAAGTGATACTGTCAGCATTTGTTATGAACAAAATGGAACATCAAAAATGTATCCATCCTCACATGCACGGAGCAGAATAACACAATTGACGCTTTCATTCATCAAGCATATGCACGCTCGGATTGCTTTCCACCTCCACCATCAACGTACCCCCCCCATCTCAACTACTTGTCAACTGCTCGCAATTCTGCAATGCAAGCCGTTCACAATCTAATAGCATCAGCTATTCTGGCATATCGGATTTTCCAAATACGGCTCATCAGGGTCATAATCCTCACCTGCCCCTCTCGCAATCACTGTGCACATATCTGCTAAACTACCGATCCCTGACCCGAACGCCCTCCCCAGGCCCATGCACCTTCGGCGAGGTGTGAAAAGAAGAGTAAAGGGAATAAAAGCACCGAGCTCAGTCATGTGATATCAAAAGTATCCCAAGAACCAGATACCTGTCTCAGGGCAGATATGTGGGAGAAGGTTTTCAAAACTAAAAAAGAGCAAAAAAGGGGGCCATGAAATGCCCAACGAAAGGACAACGAACGTCTTGTACACTGGCCGTGAAACTTATGCATCGTCCAGCTAATAAAATGGTATCAAAGAAGCATCAAGTTCCTCGCCGACGTGTCGTCATAAATCCGCAAAGAGTAAAGGAAGAAGAAAAAGGGAAGAAAAAAAGAAAATGTTGTGCGTGTCCATTGAGGACTCGTAAGAAATTTTAGATCCATCAAGGAGGAGAATAACGCGCTTTGATCAAGTGCAAGGCTCTGTGCTATAAGGCAAAGGTTCCGTCGGGAGCGAGAATATGCGACGTTGGCCCAGATATCATGCTTTTGGGTGGAGTTTCGGCTCTCGTCTTAGATCCGGACATATAGTGATGCAACCAAACCGAAACACCGTCGTCGTCATCATGGTTCAGCAGCTCATACGGCCTCCACATATAGGAGCAACTTTTCATTGCGCTGGAGAGCAAAGTCCAAGTCATTATCGCTCAACATACTAGGTTTGTCTCCTGTAGGCTCGTCCTTGTAGAAGAGTTGAATCTCACCATCAGCCTGCACCTTGAGTCGATCACAAATCTTGTCGTAAAGAGCCTGGAACGAAATGTCGGTTGGTACTCGGATGGCAATGAGATCTCCGTTGAAGTACATCTTGATCTTCATCGCTGACGGCGGCTGTGCCTGGGGTTGCATACCCGTGCTGAGCGAGGATTGTGAAGGTTGCGACAATGACGATGCTTGTCTATGAACTTCAGGGGGTCCATGTCCCATCTGGTGAGCGGGTGCCGCAGAAAGACCGTATCCACCACCATTGAGGTTGTTTTGTGATGTCTCTCTTGATCCTCCAGCTGGAGACTCGGTCGATGAGATTTGAGATGCTTGTGATAGTCGGTACTCGTCTTTGTTGTCGTTCGAATCGATCTCGTAATCTCCCTCGCGAGGTGCAAAGAACTGTCTCACCAGATTACATCTCGAGATATATTGGGGCTGGTTGAGCATGTTCTTCACGTAGGCATCCAAGTTATGGAGGCGTCCTTCAGTGATCGCATCTGTCACGTAGTTGACTGGTCCAGGCATGTAGGGCAAAGTACGCTTCTGTGTCCCTGTGTTACCGGCCTCGGCTGGGAACTCGGTAAGGAGGGCGATTTGAAAATCGTAAAAGTCCTCATAGTAGCGAGACAGCTCCCATTGTCGTCCATCTTCCAGCATTGCTTCGATCACGAACCAGTACTTGTCCTCAGCAAAGCAGTACCGCGGTATCCGTGCTTGTAGAGGTGCGTGAAGGGACGCAGCGGGTTTCTGCACATGGTTTTGCTGTGGTTGTTGCTGCTGAGACGTCCGGGGCTGACTTGCGAATCCAGGTTGCTGCGATGATAGTCAGTTTCCACTACTGTAAGTCTTATCTCCATTTTGCCTTACCGTTCCATTCTGTGAAGGCTGCCGAGAATGCTGCTGTTGGATGCTCATGCGTTCCATGCCTTGCTCAATACCCTGCCCGGGTTGCCCAGGGCCACCCCCCTCGAATTTGCCCAAGGTGATGCTGCTGTTCTTGTATTCGGCGGCCATCTTCTTCCATTCTTCCACTTTGGGGACACCGGCACGCTTTATAGCATCGCCTGGGTTCGTGATCGCCTTGTCGCTTGCCATATCTCGAATCTCAACAAAGGAGACGGGAATCAGTCCGGGGCCACCGAGTCGGCCGATCGGCTTAGCCACAAACCATTCGGGATTCGACTGTGCAATGACTATAATAGCCTCACCAGCTTTGGCCTCCAGCTCGTCTGCCCTCTCAGCGGCAAAGTCGTACATGACAATTCCGTAGACCATAGCGCCTGTCTTTCCAACCGACTTCGAATTGCGCTGGTGGCCCTGGGGCACAGCAGTAGTTGGTGACATAACAGCTGGCGCAGGCTGCATTGCTGGGGATTCGCTATATCCAGAATCGTGGTCGGGGTTCTTGGTTGGAGCGGGGAGTTGGCCACCGTCGGATTGCGCGCTGTCTCTCTCGGTTCGACCCAGTGCTTGGAAGAAAGTAACGGGTACGAGGCCGCGGGCGTCAGGTAGAGCTGGGTTGCATGCTTCATACCAATCTTGGTCGTTTTCGCGACCGATCACGTGGAAGAAATCGCCTCTCGAAAAGCTTAGTTCTTGGCTTGATCGTGCCTCGTAATCGTAAAGGGCTCGAATGACCTGCACATGGGGTTGGGCATCAGCATCTGATATCATGGAGTAATGTGAAGTTTTGTCGTGGAACCATGGCGGTGCCCAATGTGGCAACCGAATTTGTGTATGCATTATTGAGGCTTGAGAGTGGGAGGCCACCAACCTTTTTTGGAGGAACAATGGCGACAGCAGATTTGGGAGTGACGGGTCCCTTGTCCTTGT
Organism: Fusarium nurragi; assembly: GCA_012977755.1. Classification (NCBI taxonomy): domain Eukaryota; kingdom Fungi; phylum Ascomycota; class Sordariomycetes; order Hypocreales; family Nectriaceae; genus Fusarium; species Fusarium nurragi. Next base: position 204,266 of record JAALXI010000174.1, on the reverse strand, counting down.
CACCTTTGATCGAGCGTCGAAGAGCCTGTACGAAGCGCATTACTGTTAGCTTTTTGACTCGAAGTATTGTTGAACCGCCAGCGAGGCCGGCGCCAATAATGAGCGAAGGCGACGGCGAGGAGAGAACCTCGGGGCTGGTTAAATGCGGTAGGAGAGGGGGTTGATTCAGGCCGAGAGAAGGAGATGGGAATAACGCCCTGTGAGGCACAACAAGTTGGGTGCAAGGTACGGCATGGCTTGGGACGGCAGAGCAGGTATGGCATGATATTGTATTGCATTGCATTGCATTCCGTGTGGAGGAGCATGAGCGACCAGAAGGGGCGATGACGAACCTTCATTTTTGTGTAACTGAATGCCTCCTGGGCAGTTGCAAGTTGGGAAGTAGTGAGTCGCTCGAAGGTGGAGGTTGTAAAAAAGGACCAAGACGCAAGACAGCCCAGGTCGACCTGCAGTAGAGGGAGACGGACGAGATGGACCCGAGGGGCACAAGCACACGGCGGGCGGGCTGGGCTGGGCTACCTTATTTCGATCCAATCCGATGTGTGGTGCAAGGTAGAGAGAGAGTTGCAGCACCTAACCGCTAAACCGGGTACAGGCAGCGAGTCTAGTTCGATGTAGCGGCGCCGTTACAGCGTAGTTGCAGTGGAGAGCGTGACCCTCGAGGTACCTTACAGCAAGCGGTGCCTGGGGTTGCACAGAGCAGCGCGTTGGGCTCTGAGCAGTGAGTACACACCAGGGGGCGAAGAGGCCTGAGGTGGGCTGGGCTCAGGGTCAAGTGGAGCGAACGTTGTGCAACGGGTTGTGTAAGGTTGAAAAGCGAGTTGGATTGAAAGATAAGAGAACGGGTGGGAAATGGAGAACGGTAAATGAGGAATCCGTTAAAACGTTGGTGGTGGAGGAAAGAAAAAAACGACGACCTTTTGCTTTCTCGCTCGCGCGTTTGCTTGCTTCTTCTGCTTCTGCTTCTGCTTCTGTTTCTGTTTCTCGATTGAATGGCGAGTTGATTTGTTCAACCGTATAACTGTAACTGATTCAAACTCGGGATCTTATGGCCCGTGATTCTGTGACTGTCAGTCACGTATGATACTGATCAAGAGCAGAACACTCGTCTTAAGCGCCTTGAAGAATCATAGACGCAAAGACTTGGTCATTCACGGCGTGGAGTCTTAGAACAGATGCAGAGCGCAAAAGGGAGGCCCCGAAATTACGCTCGAGGTGGGGTGGTGGAGGGGTCGCCTGTGACAACTTGGCGGCTTTGTAAGTGATGTCGGGTTGAACACCAGTGCCTATGGAAGCTCAATGCAGGAATGTCCTCGAAAAGAGTCCATGAACTGGAAAGAAAATAAAGGGCAAGCGGCTCAGAGGGTGCGGAAGCAATAATCACAAACCAAAAAAGGTCATTGATAAGTCCATGAACGATACTGTTTTGGTTATCGGTCATCAGAGGATTTCCTTCAACGAAAGCTGCCTGATGAGCTCAAGGTAATTGTCCTTCTTTAGCTGCACCTTCTAGAGCCCATTAGAAAATGCCAAGCTCGCCGTCTCGAAGCTCTTCAGAACTAAATATCCTTGCCATTCGCTGCTGGCCTGGCTTCAACCGCCAATTACACCATCCAGCGCTTAAAGACAAGCTACGCTAAGCATGAGGGCACAAGATCTGCCACACAAATGCAGTAGCTGCATAACACGGCTGAGGAATTCCGCATCTACAGGCGGGCATCAGCCTTTCAAAATAGGGACCTCCCGCTTACAGAACCAATCCCTATCGCATCCTACCCCTCATAAACGACAGAACCTGCAGCAGCCACTCGACCCTGTTAGCCTGTCTCGTCCCATTCCTGTTCGCTCATCCCCGGGTCGTGAGCATGGGAACATGGGTATGGACCAGGGTGTGCGGCCAAATTAGCCAGGGATCACATGGTGGGTTTTCCGTTTTCCTCCCTCTTCTTCGTGATGACATGACCAGATACTTGCAGACGTTTGTCATGTCTTTTCTGCTGCTAATCAAACTCGAGAAATTCCCGCCCTGCCCTGCCCTGCCCTGCCACTGGAAGAAACGGGAAAGCCCTCGCGTGCAGGGATGGGATACGGCTGCGCAGGGGGGCCACGGATCGATCGTATCCATTGCATCAAAAGGCTGGTCCCAAGACTGCAATGCTGCACTCTAGAAATCGAGATGGGGGGTGGAAGGTTATGTGCACGCCATATTATAGCCTCTCTTTTTTAAGACTTACACCAGCTCTCCATGCTGATATATGGCGTACTCAACAGCATATTCTGCGTTATGATCCACAGAACACTTCGCATAAAGACACTGCCACATGACACCGGATGTTGCTGGCCCAATCTCTTGTGCTTATTATGCAACCAACAACCCCGCGCGCGTATCTTCAGAATGTTGAAGCATAGCAGGATGAACCAAAGCGTCTGGTCTTTGCGCCACGATGCTAAGAGGCAAAAACGGAGTGGAAGCATCTGTGCGAGGTTTCATGATCCAAGATCTTTTGTCTTTTGTTGTCAACAACAACTCGAGGTGATGAGGTCATACCTAGAGCAGCCACGCTTTTAGATTAGTGGCGTAGTTACGGAGTACATAACTCATATCGACATGCAACTATCATGCGTCTTCCAACTTCAATATATAGTCTATGCGACGTATTGATCTTCCACGTCGTTCCCATTCTCAACCCCCATGACCCAGTTCATCCCTGTCTTGTCGAGCTTGAATCCACCGGAAGCGTCCCCCGTCAAAGCCCATGATGGCGCCGTTCTGTCTGCGGATACCGCTGTCTTGGGTCCAATCTCGTGTGTCAATCTCCCGTTCGCTTCAACTGGCAACCTTGGTGGCCCTGTTGTCTGTCACCTGCAGTATATCGATTGTTGTAATTGCTGGTCTGTATTGTCAGTCAGAAACTCCCGTATGCATTATGTAAATGCCTGGTTGGAAGATCTAAATGATATTCTCCCAAGAACGATGTCAAAGAGAAGAAGGAGCTGCCCTCCAACCAAGACACTGCCAAATTCGCTATATATCCTGATGCTTCGGCACTCCCTGCTCCTAGCTTTCAAGTTAAATTTTCTCTCAAGTCAAATTGCAGGGGTTCATTAATTAGTTAATGTTCCCTAAGTTTCGGCGCACACTAGCCCTATCCAGCTGCCACAAGATGTTTACCATATCGACTTCACAAACGCGCTCTGGAGAGTCAACAATGGAAGTATAGAAAGGGAAAGCGAGAAAGAGTAATTCGATTACTTGCGTAAGTGCTTTACCGGTTCATACACCCCAAAAAAATACAAAACAATAATGACAAAAATGAGAACATCCCTCCCGCCCCTCTGGCTGCAAGTAGGAACACTGTTTTATCTCCCACAGTACTTGAAAGGCACTACCGACGCCTTTTAACTCAGTATCGCAATATAATGCCGTGCGGTCGGCTGCTCAGTAATCCGCAGTTTTACGCCGTGCGGGCGGCAATTTGTACTCAATGAAGAGCTTCAAATGGTTTTCGAAGGGATCCCTAGAAAGAGTTCCCATAGTTTCGAGGGGATCTCTGTGAAGATTTCCCAAGGTTTCGGGTATGCATCGGGATGATGCAAGTAATGGTAGTTATGCCCGGGGTTTCGAACAGGATGCCCGAAGGACTCAACTGAGGGCGACTCCGCGCCGCCACTCAATCGTTCTACCACTGCACCAGCGAGCAAGAGAGGTGTTCTCGAAACAAGCACAAGATAAATAGTCTTATAAAGCAGGTAGTTCCCCACAGTTCCCCACAGTTCCCTATAGCTGTGAGCGCAATACCGCTTCAGCCAATGTTGCAGTTGATGATAAGTCTCACAAAGAACATAGGTAAGCGGTGAGAATAGAATCAATTGCTGTTTACTTGATACTACTAACCCATGACTCCATATGACTCCTAACTTTAACATCAAGGCCCATCTTGGTTCCTCCCGAGGCCAGCATAAAATGGCTAGGCCGGCATTAAGAAGACTGCCAAAGCTCGACATCAAGCTTACTACCAGCCCCAACAGTACCAAGAGCCGACCGAGTTCCCATCCGAATTCATCCCATGCAAACAAATCTGTTGCTTCTAAATCCCCCATGGCCCATTCAATTTTGTCATTTGTCGTACGACAAGAAATATCCCCAGTTGATGAACGGGAGCTGGTATCGAGGCTATGGTTAATTGATCAAATCCCAAGGTAAAGCAGCATAGATGAACCTGTGCATGTGCTGTGCCCGGTTGGTGTGAAGTAGAATGGAAGACATTGTGATGCCAGCTAAGAAAAGGGTATAAAACGCCTGAGTCGTGTTTACATGAATGATTACATCACAAGAGTGAAAGTATCATCATGTTTCGTCGATGAACATAACGACAGCAAAGTCTCAGTCGGTAAGACGTCGGCGGAAGTCGCAGTGAAAAAGAGAAGAGAGAAGAAAACAAAAACAAAGATGCAAACAAGGTCTAGATCTGGCCCTTGATGTCAACTTTTTGAAACGCCGAACTTCGTGCGCCTTCAAAAAGGAGACCAGCTTTGCCAGTCAGAAACGCGATGTAGTCCGTTCGGTCTTCCAACAAGTGTTGACCCTGGTGATCGATGATAAACTGGGCTGCATCAGCATCAGACTCAAAACCGAGTTCCTCAGTGATGAAGCGAAGTTTAACATCCGGCTTGTATCTGCAAAATATTTAGCAAAATATTGTAACAACACATGGGGTGGACAGGGAAACTCACGCTTTGCAAATATTGCACAACGCAGCAAGCCGTTCTCGAACGACAAACATGTCCATGAGATACGCACCCATGTTAGGGGTGTCAAGGTAAAGCTGGAAGAATTTATGATAGTTGCCCAACGCCAATGATGATCGCACATCCAGTGCATGCTTAATCGGCTTCTCCTCCTTCTCTGCTGTGGTTAGATCTGCCAAAGTATCGTTCAGGCCAGTTCGGTTGGCAGTATGGATAAAATAAAGAATGCGATATGCCTTGAATTCAATGGGGTTGCCCTTCAGGCCCATACCGTACAACGATCGCAGCTGGGTCTGGCACTGATTATACTCACCAATATCCCCCTTCTCCAAGGCAATTCGGGCATGGATTTCATAAACAGAAACAGTAAAGTCGTTTTTGAGATGTTGCACAGTCAAATCTTGTCTCATAGACTTGAACTGATCACAGATGTACGAGTAGTTGCTTTCTCGCTTCCACTTCTTCTTCAAAAGATCTAGGGTCTGACGCAGTATATGTTCGGGTCTGACCTTAGATGGAACTGGGGGTGCAGTGAGACGAAGATACTTCTTCTCAAGTACTTCGCATGTGCCGACGATGGGTCCAGATGAAGGGGGAGGCGGACTGGGCGATCTGAGCGACTTGTATTCGTTCTCGAACCGCCGCTTGCGTTTGTTGGCTTCCTTCTGGAACTTACTTGATTTCGGTAGAGGCTCGTCCATGGAAGCACGTTTTTCGGGAAAAGGATAGGTAATACGGTCTTCAAGTGAAGATCGCGAGTTAGTACGCCACGGTGGCTGGGAGTTGTCATTACTGGCAAAATCGGTGGATTTCCTCTTTTTGGAGTTTAATGGAACATGGAAACTCTGCCTGATATCCTTATCACGTTCGGCCTTGACTAGGGCCTGCGGGAGGGGCATGTTGTCCCAGTCGAGTGTGTATAACGTGCCGTTCTCCTTTGCGGTACCGATGGTGTTCTTAAGCTTAGCCTCGATTTCCGCACGAGGGACGGTAGGTTCGTCATTTTGGGGGAGAAAGGATCTTTGAACATAACTCCGAACAGATTCGGGCCAGTCCACTTTGGACTTGACTTGTTCAGGTGTCGGGGTTACACCATTCACGGGCGACGCAGAAGACATTTGGGGTTGCACCAGGGGCGGTGGAGGCACGTATCCGACATAGGGAGCAGCTGGAGCTCCGTACTGACTGAATCCTTGACGAACGGCAACGGGAATGAAGGCTGGATCTGCGTTTGGTGTCAGGCTTGTCGAGCGAGGAAAATGCTTTCCGGGAAGTCCTGGCGATGACTTACTCGTTGGGTAGGCGTAGGAGGCTGGTGCGGTTTGCTGGGTCACGCTCGGCGCTTGCTGCGCTGGCCAGGTTGGCATCATGGCGTCGAAATTCTAGCGGTGCGAGGGGTTAGTTTCACAAAATGAGTTGGGGAGAATAGATGATGCCAGGCTTCGATATGGTAGGAGGGCAAGATGAGCGTGTGGTCAGAGCATGGAGCGGTTTCTTCGGGATTTTCGTGGTCAAGGCAAGAACGGTGGCGGTGTGGTCCCTGCTTATTCACGGAAAAACTGTACTCCGGAGAGCGGCTGCAGTGGATGCTTGGCGTCTATGGTGGGTCCACTAACCCTGGAGAGGCCGGTCCGGTCTCGCCTTGGGAGACATCACTCGACATCGAGCATTGATGTACTTCTACTTGTGAACAAAGACAAAGGCAGGATCAACTAATCGTTGATTCGATCGATTTCGTCGATTGTGAAAAGTTGCTCAGTTTCTTTGTACCCTAGCTCCTATTTGCTGCATGTCATCCACCACTTGCATCATCGCTCATCCATTCGTTAACCGACATCCATTACCAGTAGCTATTCGTCTGCTCAACTCAACCTTTACCTCCATGACGAATGTTTCTAAAACATATCGATCTTACTACTGCGCTCAGGCCCTCTTATCTTCCAGATGAGGTGCTCCTCTTTGTTCAAGACAACGTCGGCTTGTATGAGGGGTAAGTTGCTCTCCGGCGGGGCAAGTTGAAGTCCAACCTAACATAATTATAGCAAATTTAAGCTCCCCAACCAACAGAATGGACAGGTTTACTTAACCTCACATCGAGTCTGCTATGTTGACAAGCAGGAGCCTCGTAAGCACTCCGTTGCGTTAGACCTGAAGGATGTGGAACGTTATGAGTTCTATGCTGGCTTTCTCAAGTCATCAGCTAAGGTGACCTTGATACCGAAGCCGCCCAAACGATCATCATATCACAGCCGTGCTATCTCGAATGCGTCCAACTCGTATAGAAACACTTCTGGACCTCCAGGGCATTCTGACTCTGCCTATCGAGAACCTCCCGAATCTCCAGCTGTAACGAGCGCAACATGGGTCTGCACAATATGCAGTTTCTCAAATCCTGTTCCCTCGAATTTCGACCCGACCTCTGCTAATGCTCATACGCCTCTCCCTCCTTGTTTAGCTTGCGGTATCAAACCAACACTATCTCATGTTCTCAAAGCTGCGATTTCTGGCGCCAGCAACCGCTCAACAGCGCCTCCGACTCTTACTTCACCTCTTCCGTTGCGACCAGGTCATACTGGCACTCGACCGCTTTCAGAGAACTTTGATCCAACGTCGACAACGAACTTACCTGATGCTTCCAATGGTCCCAATTTATCAGCTTCGTTCCAGTGTTCTCGATGCACTTTCTCAAACCACCCTTCATTGATGACTTGCGAGATTTGTGGTGCTCCTCTAATCTCTGAGAATGTTCCATCTCCAATCCAGCAAAGCTCCGCGTCCGACATGATAAGAACTGACTCCCCTGGCCCTGTACTCGATCCAAGCAAGAACAACAAAAATGGAAGTGATGCCCCTGAAAGTGTCAAGATCTCATTCCGGAGGGGTGGCGAGAAGATCTTCTATGAGCGACTCAAGGGGTCTATGACACAGCGGAAGTGGCTCCTCCGGGATGCTCCTCCGGCTCCAAGCAGTCGGGCTACAGATGAAGGACCAAACGATGCCTCGGGTGGTACCCCAAGTGGACGGACGAAGGGAGTGGGTATTGCGGGCCTAGAGCAACTGGGATTGAATATGCGCAAGAACAATGAGTTGCTGATTGGAAGCGCTTTCGAGGATCTCGAAGCTCTCATGTCATCCGCCAAGGAGGTCATCGCACTTGCAGAACGATTCGCGCGACAGACAAACAACGGACAAGGCAATGCATCAGCCGAGGAGAATGCAATTTTAGCGGAATCGGCAAGCCAACTTGGGCTCGTCACGACGAAGGACATAGTGGGCGGCGGCAGCTCTGAATCGCTGTATTTATCCGAATTGGCCAGAAACCTGGCTGAGTTCCTCACCGACGACTCTAGAGGCGTACTCAAGAAAGCAGGCGGCATCATCACGCTCGTTGATCTCTGGGCCATGTTCAACAGGGCCAGAGGCGGAGTCGAACTTGTTAGTCCAGCAGATTTTGAGAAAGCTGCCAGGCTTTGGAGCAAGCTTAAGCTGCCTGTCCGCCTGCGGACCTTTCGCAGTGGCGTCATGGTTGTCCAGAGACGTGACCGCACTGATGGAACTACCGTCAGAGCCATACTTGCATGGCTACAAGATCTACACGAGTTTCCGCCTGATCGTGATGTACCATGGGACTGGCAACAGTTTGGCCGTGGCGTTACCGCCCAAGAAGCCGCTGAGCGCTTCGGCTGGAGTCTTGGTGTGGCAGAGGAGGAGCTCCTGATGGCAGAAGAGCGAGGGGAGCTGTGTCGAGAGGAGGGACTGGAGGGTCTTAAGTTCTGGGTGAACTACATCGATCCAGGTGAGCACAAGAAGCACAAGAGCCAGGCTCAGAAGGATAACGACGAGGTCCTGGAGGCGTTGAAAGCAAGCGGGCTCATGTAAGCGAGGCAAAGACCATGTTGGATCATATAGCGTAGACCTATGCGAGCATTTCACTGCAAATTTGTAGAAGCAAACACCAATTCCTTCTAGATTCATTCTGTACTGTATTAATCTTTTCTCCCTGATGCTGGAGTTGCGTTTGTACATGTGTGATTGTGAGCCAAACTCCGTGTCATACGTCTACCCGAACTCCAAAAGTCATATCGTGAACAAATGTTTTCCTTGAGTCTGATGCTCTCAGGTATCTCCAATAAACCATCAATCATACAACAACGTGAGTGGATAGGTGCTCGACAGCTTCCTTGATAGACCGCAGCATACGCTGATTAACGCAAAAAGGGCATCGCAAGGGCCGGTCATCTCGAGTCACAGGTGTTTCCGACGCTATAGGGGTGAGGGTGAGGTCCGCGCCCATATCGTGCGCCGGCGTAGCCGTGTAACGCTGAACAGAAGTGGCACGCGCTGTTGGGGTGGTCAAGATGCTGTTGGGTACAATGCCGGCTCTTTCCGCACGTTCACGCTCTTCGCGCACAGCCGCTGCCTGCTCTTCGGCAGCTTGCTCCTCTTGTTGAAGCTGTCGCAAAGCATTCTGTAGGACGACTTCAGGATCGTCATCAGCGTACATGGGTTGATCCGGTTGTGGAGGAGGGATTGAAGGAGGATCGTGTGTCATCATGGGAGGAGGCGGTGGTGGTGGTGGTGGAGACGGCGGCTGGGGAGGGCCTGTCATTCTACGAACCACTTCATCACGCACTAATGCACATGTGTTGAGGTTGGGCTCGATGCCAACGACACGTAGAACTTCCTCTTTGATTGCAGCTGGGCTTGTATCAGAGGCAACGCTCATGAACCTGGGAATACAGTCGGCCAGATATCCAATATCCTCGGCGGGATTTATCCCACCGTCACCATGGCGACGCTGTCTTCTAATCAAGAGCCCGTACCGCTTCTTGAACCGATGGATCCAACCAGGCGAGAATTCAGGAGGGTTTTCATCCTTGTATCGCGGTAGCTGGTTGAAGATGGACTTTGCCTTGTCGCCTAACTCTTCATTCGTAGGTTGGCGACCAGATGCTTGAACCTGTTGGTACCATATGAGGACAAGCTTCTCTACGTCGGGCCAGTTACCATAGCGCAGACGAGACCCAGATAATTGAGGGTTGTCACTATCTAGACGCGAGTATTTGGGCGACAACGAGTGCGACACAGTAGATTGGCTTATCTGCTGGCCATACTGTGAGAAGAACCACTCAATACAAGCCTTGTGCGAAGGACGGATAGGTTGGCTATTTGCCCAACGACGCAGAGCTCGGCGCTGGTCGAGGGTGAGAGAATGTCTCTCCTTTGGTGATGCACCGATATGGTCGCCGACATGGTCAACGGGTGAGACGTCGTGGACGGCATCAACAGGAGAGAGATCCGGGGCGGGAGCGGCGACAAGGGCCGGGTCGGTGGTAGCAGCCGACATGCCCAGGACGGCTATCTCCTTGAGGTGTGGGTTCTCGATTTTGGGGATATTGGAGATGGAGAGGCTATCGTTGTATCCGAAGGACGTGCGCTTGCGGGAGGTGGGATGTTTCGATTAAAGGAGATAGTTGATGGCTGTTCGGCGAAAGAATGTCGATGGCGGGGGAGGAGTAAGCTTTACGGGAGTATCACGTGATGCCTCAGCTGTGAATAAAAAAGGTAGGTGCGTCAAACGGGTGGGTTAAGTAAGCGCATATCTTGTAGGGAAGTAGAATGCGAAGATAAAATCTGTTGACAAGAGCTTCTATTCAATAAACTAGGGCATCTTTACCATAATGCTGTTGACTCTAATCCACAACAACTCCTTGCACCGCACTCTTGGAAGTGCCAAAGGGTGATATTTACAAGGCCTCGATATAGAACCTCCTCGATAATGTACTAGACTGGATCGCTAGTCTGAACAAGGATCACGGCCATAAGCATGCCGAGATATACGACATGGGTTTTCCTCCGTTCGGCGAAAATTCCATGTTACCTGACTGAAGAAGGAAAACCCCTCGTACTCCGTGCAGTGGTGCAATGGAGGTATGAGCTATTGCGATAAATCAGGAGCTCACTTAACCGCTGGAGTGGATCAAGATGGGATGGAAGATCAGCTCCGGGCCGTGTTGAATTAAGAATGCAACAGCTGAACAGTCAAGGAGAAACAATTACTCTCACAATTTCCCGTTTTGACGACCCTCAAACCATCGCGAGTCCTCGCTTTAAACTATCCCTGAGAGCAGCAAAACTAGAGATTCCGATTACATGACTAGTGGCTTTAGACTTTAGACATGCCCGTCAACTTCCTCTTCAGGCATACCCACTGCACTAATTCTGCAGCTGCTTGGCCATGGCGATCTGCCGACAGCTAGCACCAACTAAACAACCCATGTTGTTCCTGACCTTACCCTGGCCTCGACTGTATGATAATATCTGTACCTGCTCCTTTTACAACTTTCGATACTGTTTTTACTCTTCAACATGCGAGACTTTGATTGAGACAACGACTTGTATGCAGTCGTGAAAACACTCGTCATATCGTACCGCCCACCACATTCACCGAAATATGACCAGCACTATGGACCACCACGACGGTTCTCTGCCAAATTATAGAGTTCCGGGAACCGCCAGATCATCAACGGCAGCTTCGACAACATCCAGCTCCACCAGAATTGCCCTCTTCAACTCCCTTACGCCGGCCAGCACAGCCCTGGTCAGCGAGTGCGTGGACACGCCCTACCGTCAGCTTCCCCGTTCCCTGAAGATATCATGGCAATGGAACAAATTGCGAACATTCTTCCTCGGCAATGATACCACCTCAAAGATGTTCGCTGTATCAGAACACTCTGGACTTTTCGGTCGCAATTCGGGTTCACCCTGCCTGCTCCTCCATAACGGTCCCACCGGGAAGGACGAGATATTAGCTGCAGCTGGCGAAACCCTGCGAGATGGTCTATCTGATCCTGGTGTTGTAGAGAGTATTATCAACGTATCTGCGGCACCAGGATCAGATAACGATATCAAGGTCGCCACGGAAATCGTGCAGGCAGTGTACGACGATGAGGAACAGTGTGTTGTGTTCCGATGGGCAATAGAAACTAAGCAAGGGGAGACAGTTCACGACTGCAATTTCAAACGGGAAGAATTCGAGTGGTCCATGACCCCAATGCAAGCGGCAGCGGATCCCAAGTACTGCCACGAGTTCAAGCTGTATCGGGTTGGAGATATCAAGGCGCCGAACGAGTACCTCGCCATGGCCTCATGGAAAGAGGCAGCGTGGAAGACGTGCAAAATTGACTTTTCTGATAAGGGAACTCGTATGAATTACGGAAACCGGTGGTCTCTCATGGTTGTCATGTCTGCTTTGAGGATGTGGCAGCTCGGTCGAACAGGACAAGCGTCATTAGAGTATGTATCATGATACTGCTCATTTTACTATGTAAGGTAGCGTTGCGTTAGTGTATATAGGATATAATCGCACATAGAATATAATAGAGTTAATCTATCGTCATAAACCGATACGCAGAGTTTGGGAGGAGCATTTCAGTTCTACGCTTCGTTGCGTGTGTCTCGGTTCGTGTGATATCATCTTGTGGTACAGAGCCTTGCGCATAGACAATAAAGTCCAGCTCTTCCAACTCCAATGACAGAGTCCATGTACCTACGCAGCTGAGAGTTGACTTTCTTTGTTGTTTTATGTGGTAGATACTGATACTCTTCAGGTTCAATATCATCGCCTCAGAAGCGATGTCATGATACGCAACCTCTATCAATTGACAATAAGTAGTGAAACGAATGACAACATCCAATTTATTCGTTATCGAGGCAATTAGCAGATCTTTCTATACTTACACACCAAGGCTGACTCCATTTCACTTCGTTTTCCCCGGTCTCCTAAGTCGAGAGTCAAAGGAAAAGGGGGCCCAGTATTTCACACAATTGTCAAACATAGGGATGATGGCACTGCAAGGTCCGAGACTTCGACAAAAGCTAGCTTTCCATCACATCATGACCGGTTTGAGAACATGGTAAATATCGAAAAGGTCGTGGTATCAAGAGCAGACATATAGATGTGGACAGCTCAACATCGACATTCCAGTAGTTCCGCATCAATAGTACCAGGCTCAGACATGCTCGGAGGCTTCACAACGGGAGAGATCGATTTTCAGTATCGTTATGCCACGATTGGCGAAACCGGGTTTTGTTGGTATCTGAACTCGGCTGTCCGGCTCGATGGACAGCTCATGTCTCCATGACTTATAAACGTACACCGCATCCACACAACCATGCGACCATCGTCCTCGGTTCAACCGTCTAGTTCTTCTTGTCCTCCTGGGCAAGGAAGTCCCTGTTGTCGTGTTAGTCCACAGCAGCTCAGCAGCGTCGGGTGAATTCGCGCACTTGATGAAGTCGGCCTCGTCGGAGCTGGAGGCGTTGATGGGAGGAGTAGCGGTAGCGGTAGGCTTGGCGGAGCTGCCAGACATGGCGTACTTGACTCCGCCGACCATGGTGGCCAACCAGGCCATGGCCAGCTATATTTGTTCAGGTCAGTTTTCAAGAAGCAGACAGAGGTTCCAGGGCTGCGGCGGGCGCAATTGCGGGAGAACGAACGTAGTGGCCGCCGACCTGCTTGCCGGCAATGGTGTAGTAAGCGACGCCAGCCATTGTGAATTATATGACGAGACAGGGATGAACGAGTTGGGTGTTGGAAGGGCTATAGGTGGATGTTCCAAGTGTCGCGGTTGAGATAGTTTGCCGAGCTCTCAAATTCAACTGGAGCTTGTGCCTGGAATTACAGGCCCAAATGAAACTCTGACAGCGTTGGACGGTTATTCTCCGGAACATTTATCACCCATGATCGGGATCACTCGGATCTGCGGAAGCAACGTCACTGAGCCAGGGTTATTGAACTTTGCCTGCAGCAGCCTACAGTGGGTAAATAGGGTAGCGGCGGGCCGTCAAAATGGAAGCTTCTCCCTTGAACGTCGTCGTCGCTTTTCCACTGCACAACTTGCACTCTTGAATCTCTCCCTTGGATTACTGTTCAAAACTTGAAGATGTCTTGGTGGGGAAAAGCAAAAGACCCCAAGCCGGAGGAGAAGAAGAACGAGGCGACTCAGATCAAAGATGCCATCGTTGAGAAGCTTCCCTCAAAGGAGGAGCTCCGCGAGAAATCTCAGCATGTCAACCAGACCGGCAAGAATGGAAATGTCCTTGACGACATAACAGAGGGCTAGTGCGTGTTTCCACATGCGAAACTATCGATACCAGCTAACCAAGCACAGCGGTCCCGATTCAACGGACTCCAATCTACGATATGCGGCGTATGCTACGCGAATCCGAACGATTCTTCTCTCGGCGCATCGATATGTCGCATACACCTCCGACATTGGCGAGTCGTTCCGGCCAGTAGCTCACCCAAATCTCGTGCGCGGCGCCTACGGTGTATCTTGGCTGTACCTCATCGGCGATGTGTCGTACGAAGGTTACAAGTCATACTGGCACAACCAGCGTGTGTTGAACCCAAGTGTGCAGCTCACTCCTCGACAAGAAAAGGTCACTGGCTTGCCCGCCACCGAGACACGCGCACTCCAGCCGGGCACCGTGGCACCGCTCGACGACTACCGCACCGTCATGGTGCAGCGCGCAATCTTCCAGAGTCTCGCCAGTATGGGACTGCCCGCTTTCACAATCCACAGTGTTGTGAGGTATTCCGGCCGGGCTATGAAGGACATGAAGAACAAGACCATCAGAACATGGGGTCCTATTGGCCTCGGTCTCGCTATTGTCCCCTTCTTGCCCGCCATGTTCGACGAGCCAGTCGAGAATGCGGTTGAGTGGGCGTTCCACAAGGGGTTCGAGACATTTGGAGGCAAGGCTGCTGTGGGCAATGCGCCCACGACGGGTCGTGAGGATTTGTTGACCAAGAAGCCCAAGGAGAAGGAACTGTAATACGAGACTTTGCGCAACAGAACTGGCGTTTGGGAGATGGAAGGCGCTCAACTCATGTTTAATATTCAACTATAACATACGGACGATAGAGGATGCATAGTCGAGCCCAATGTAGACTAAGCGTTGTGACTTACAGAACTCCAATGGTGGGGAGACCCCGCGATTTACAGTTGGTCCCCGGACGTGGCTGTGCGCCAAGGCGAATGTCAAACAAGCCTCTTGGGTATTCTCTGCCGCAAACTCCAAGTCCTTAATAATTCACAAAATACACGATATATCCAGATTGCAACTCTTTGCACTAGCGCGCACTTTCTTTGCTTGCTCCCTCTCATTCTAAACGTGTCGAAGCTTTGTCGCACAACTCAGTCGTAACCTGCCAAGCTTGGTCATACACGGACCCTTCCAGACGTTTCCTCGCCGCCGCCTTTTGTATCCGTCATCTGCCTGCGAGCACTTGCGACAACGCCTCTGCCTACGACACGCGCAATCAATCTGGCCCTTTTAAACGCGACAGCTCTTCATCATGGCGTCGTTAAGAACCCCAGAAGCTCAGGACACCAGCTACGTCGAGATGGACGACAAGAACGAGGCTACCCTGATCGGTAAACACTGTGAATACGACTACTGTAACCAACTCGACTTTCTCCCCTTCTTCTGCCAGTCGTGCAAAAAGACTTTTTGTCTCGACCATCGAACCGAAAGAGCGCATGAGTGCACAAGCCCTGGTGCGTGGGCGGAGCGAAAGCGACTCAGGGAGCTCGCGCAGCCGTCTATCGGAGAAGGAAGGATTCTTAGGGACAAGGTGTCCCAAAAGCCCTGCGCGTCGCCTGAATGCAAGACCACAATTGGTACATCTTTAATACCCGGCGTACACTGCCAGACATGTAACCGAGATTACTGTCTAAAGCATCGTTTAAAAGAGGACCATAACTGCAGCAACTTGGTACCCATCGGAGCCCGCCCAGCGCAATTCGATGTTGGCCAGAAGACAAGATCAGCACTCGATAAGCTACGTGCATGGGGTACAGCAAAGAGAGAGCAGGCTGGCCGAGCACTCCCCAAGCCAAAACCAAGCTCTGCGTCGGCGCGCATTGTTGCGGTAAACAGCTTGAAGAAGACAGCCAAGGGCGATGACAAGACGCCCCTTGAGAAGAGAGTGTATATCTACGTCGAAGCCGAGGCCGAGACGGCAAAGGCCAAATTTCCCAAGGGAGAGTTCTTCTACAATAAGGACTGGGTCGTAGGCCGAGTTCTCGACTCTGCGGCGAGGAGTTTACAGGTGCAGAACATCAACAACCAAAGTTCTGACGAGAAGGACAAGCTACGTGTGTTCCACGTGGAGGGAGGTAGAATCCTGGAGTACAACGAGAAGGTTGGGACTGCATTGCAGAGCGGGAATACTGTGGTTTTGCTGCGAGGTGTTGGGCCAGCTACTCCGGACCTGATCGAAGCATGAGCGTTGGAATTTCTTCTATATAACGATAGAGATGTATGCATGGCCTGGCGTTGGGCAGGTTTTGGTACCAAGATGAATTCATTTGACTCGTATTTTGGTAATTGAGTAGATTCAGAATATGACTTTGTAATATGGTTTAAATGTCAAAGTCCCCCATTTTGCAAAATCCTACGTAGAATTGGGTACAGAGAACAAAGGAACTGGCCAGCCTTTATGTTGATAGTCTAGGATGAAGGAAGATGGCGATGTTCATCATTCCAAGATCAACGAGACCGAGCGATCATTTGTGCTCATACGTAGATCAAGTAAAACATAATATATACATCACGAAAAGCTGGCTGCAGATCTTGACACTGAGCTAGACCAATCTGGTTATAATCGGACCAATTCGTGAAGGAGTATATACTCATTGGCAGGTTATAGAACATGTATCTACTCTTCTTTTATTCACCTTGGGCCGTCCGAGATTCCAAAGACCCAGTCTTCAGATATGCTGTTATTACTGCTGCCCGTTGTATTGGTCGCCAAAAGGCAAGAAAGGTTGGTGGTGTTGAAAAGGGAAGACGCCATTAAAAACAGCCCAGCCTTCAGGATTACCGGGCAAAATCTGTAGCTGCTGCTGTGGTAACTGCTGCTGATGTTGTGGTAGTTGCTGTTGCTGTAATTGTTGTAGTATTGGCTGCGGTATTGGCATCCATGGCACCATATTAGGCACAGCTTGATGATCGCCAGGGACTGGTACGGCAGGTGGTGCTGGAATCTCTCCTCCGCCATCAAGATTAAGACGAGCAGCCGCATCTTTAAGGTGACGTCCCCATCCCATTTGCTGCATATCCTGCTGTCGTTGTTGCGGTTGCTGTTGCTGTGCCGGCGGCAGGTCCTGCGGCTGCCACCCGGGGGGCTGAGCTTGGTTTCCTTGCAGCAATATTTGCTGGTAAACTTGATGGAAATCAAGGACACGAGCCATTCCTTCTGGCCCGAAATCAAAAGGTTCATCATGGTCAGGATCAGCCCGATCCCGTCGTCGCACTGGGTGTTTTCTTCGATCGTCGTCGTTCTTTACCTTTTCAGAGACGCGGAAGTCGAGAAGATCAGGAGTAAGACCAGGGTTTTCTTCCAAAACCTTCTTTCTGGCTGCCTCTTCGGCTTCTTTTATGTCGTTCTCATGGCGCTCCTCGACGTTGTTGTCAAATAAGGGACAGTTGCCCTTTTGACCACCTCGGCCCACGTCGTTGAAGTGCCTGTAGTCGCATGACTTGGAACAGACATAGCACTGCACGTTACTACACCCTTGCCGGGTGCAAGCCATCTTGTTACACCCAGCCTCTTTGATGAAGGGAGTATGACCTACCAAAAGGTTAGCAATGGGTATCCTAAATTATCTGGTTTTAGAAGAACGTGCACTTATTGCATTTGCGAATGAGAGCTTCTGACATGGCTTCCTCTACCTCTCGCCTCACATCGACACCCCTCTCAAGGGTTGCCTCTGCACAAGTTTTGGGAATATGGGTTTCGAGGCTGCAAAGGCGGCAACTCGTGATCCCGCAGTCGGTATTCTGGCACCAAAACTCTCTATTGACAGCAATTGGCGGGTAAACTTCTGCATAGTGACAAAATGGGCACTGGGCCAAGTCTGGCAGTTCAGCCATGCGAAGATTCGCCTCCTGTTCAATTCGGTCGAGCGCAGAAGTCAGCTTCTCATCCAAGAACTTCTTTCGTTCACTCTGTGAGAAGCCAGCTCCGCAGCCATCTGTGGATAGACAATCCAACTCATATTTCTCGAGGCCGACTTGTGTTTCAGCATTCCGACGAGTACAATCAACGCAGAAAGACTATGCACATGGTTAACTGTAAGTAAAACAAGAAGTGATTCAGAATGCGTAGCAGTGGTAGTACGATGAATTGAAGGTACTCACATGAGTATCATCGCCGTTGCAATGAATGAGTCTGTTTAGTGGAATGTCAACGAAGCAACACCCGCACTCAGAAAGTTCGCCCCTGGCCTCGGCCGCTTCGAAGTTGCGTCGTTCAACATCTTCGGCTAAAGCTTTTACTCGACCTTTCTCGGCCGCGTCAAATTGTACCAGTCTCGCAGCCTGCAGCTCGTTCATTAAATCTTTCTCCCAATCAATGTTACAAGACTGGATGGATGTATCGATACTGCCGGATTTGTATTTTCCTTGTTGTACTGAGGGCGTCTTTTTGAATTTCCATGGAAGTGAATCTTTGTCTGTCTGGTTTATGGCATTGTCGATGCTAGTGAACGTTGGGAGGAGATGATTGCTGTTCTCTGCGAGCAATTGTTGGATGGCTCTTACAGGTACCAGCGGGAAATCTCCTGCAATCATCTGTTTCCTTCCTTCAAGTTAGCATCCAGATATTCTCTCCGACCCAAGCGTGGTCAAGCTTCACAATCCAACAAACCATCAAGATGCATACCCAACATTAGGTAAGGCAACTACATGATAGGAAACAAGCTAGGTAATCTAATCGATCTAGACTGCTCGATCATTAGAGTACATATCCTTCGGTATTCCGAACAGTTATTGAACCGCACGTACAACAAAGCTTCCCATGCCATATATGCCGATCCACCTGACGTAATAAAAAGGGAGTTCACTCACATAACAGTCACTTGTCGACTACTCTTTGGGAGAACTGGCCGATAAGGGTTGATGTACCTGCGCTTCGCCTGTAGCACTTTGTCTTCAAGCTCATCATCTTGTCCATCGGCGTTTCGCTTTCTCTTTCCGTTGGTCTGCTTCGGTCGCTTTGCATATGTTTGTCCCGATTCCTCGAGGTCAAGGATATGGTGTATCACCTCTTGGGGAACGAACTTCAGTGGCTCCGCGATCGACCGGAGGTGGTCGGGGCAAATATCGGGAAATAAAGCAGTGACTTGCTGAAGGCAGGTGTCTTGAGGAGGCGCAGATGTATCTGTGGTATCATCAGGTTCCTCCATACTGGTGATCTGCAAAGACCTAGTCAGCGTGTGAGCAAGTTGCCAGCTACACCCAGATCAAGAATCAGAAGGTGAAACTGGTGTTTTCTGAGGGCCTTCGTGTCAAAATTAAGACCTGGTTTTGGCTGTTGTCAAATGGAAAGCAGAAGTGTGGGCGGTGGGAGGGAGGATATTCGCATAAGTTCCATAGCCGCCACTGTGAATGAAGCTTGGGCAGGTACTGCGTAGAGGAAATGGCACTGCCGGGGCACAAGAGAAATGGCAGTCACGCAGAAGCGCAGTAAATAGAACGAGTAAAGAGAAAGGGATATCCAGTGTTCCGCAGCGCAGCGCAGTGACAGCGACTGTGACGGAGAATAATTGAACTGAGCAATGAACAGTCGCTTGCAGGACAAAGAAGCAGTACTAACTTGCACCAACAAAATATGCACTCTGTGATGAAGACGTAGGCTTTTGGGTATCTCGTGGGACAACACGACTATGAGGAAAAGGCATTTCAAAGGTGAATTTAATCGTGAGGAGGGAGAGTTTATGGTGAGAGACGCAACTGCAGTGACGATGACGACATGGCTAAACGCAAACGCTCATTGAATCTCAAAACGAAGGAAGGTCCGCGGCTTCGCGGTCTCGACTTGCTGAGTTATGCAGGATGTGCATTCGAGTGAATATACAGATAAGCATTGAATAACTTACCCACTGTAACAGGCTATCTCCGTGTGTATCTCAGCAACAGTCCACCTGGTTAGACGCAGATAATAGGGAGATAACTATGTAGTATCGACTTGAAGCCCGGTGGACGGGGTGAACGGCAGGTACTCTCTGCCTCATGCAAAACTCCAACGCATATCGGATGAAAAGCGATGTTATGATAAACGCGCTGTCGCGAGTCAGAGCTGCCTCGTATTCAAACCCCCGCTTCAACAGAGCAACCAAGGTTCACCTTTGAGCGTCGCCAGTGACAGGCAGTATCAAATACTATGCGGAGATGGAGGAATAATATGTCTCGGAATAATATGTCATGTAGGGTACCGTGATGAACAAGACTAAAGAAGTGAGAACATTGGAATAGCTTCAGATATGCAAGGCAGATGGCCAGAAGTTCGCGAGACGAGATGCGGAGTCAAAGCGGGAGGCGAATGGAATCGACAAGGCCAAGAGTCGGTTATAGTATGTTTTGAGTTTACAAGTCTCGACCCCAACTAGACTTGGGTGATGCCTGGAAGGTTGATAAAGTCCAAGATAAAATCAAAGTCGCCTCTTCTGAAGAAACCTTTTGTCTCGTGAATTGGGCTTCGGGTATTAGGCTTCTGTCGCACTCAGATGATACGACGTGACATGCCAATTTCGAGGGGCCCTAACGCGGGCTACAACATGCGTTTGTGGTTTGTGGTTTGCGGTTTGTGGCTTGAGGTTGCCATGGATGACGGAGTAAGATCCATGCATCAATGAATGGCTACATGAGGGGTTGTCTGTTGGTTCGCTAGGTCATCCATTACTTCAGCAGGATACGAGCTGGGAGAACCAACAGCCAACGAACAGAATTCTACCCGGTGACTATCTGCCTGTCCTATCACCTTCCAACTCTGACAGAACCTGTTTCTAGTGTATGTAAGACAGTGTTTGCATTTCCTTGACACCCTTAGTTACAGTCCTGCCAACAAGCAGTGCATCAATCCGTGGCTTGTTAGCCCATTAACCAACCAGCTTTTCAGACCAACAGCCTATATTGGGCTCTGGACCATATTTCCCGTGTTTTGTAAACCAACAACTGACAGATATCATTATTCGTCCTGTCATATTAATGTTGTACAGTATGGGAAGCCACTGCGTCCAGGGGTCGATCCTATTCATCGTCCTCAGATTCAGCATATGAATCTCCTATCTCATCGTCTTCCACAATGTCCTCGTCATACGACACGACCTTTCGTCCACTCCGTGTTGATCGTCGAGTTGCACACCCAACTGGAGGCTGTCCCTTCTTGGTCTGCTTTACTGGAGCTTGTCGTTTTGACCTTGCACTCGTTCGCGGTGGTTCGGATTCTTCCTCAGATTGCGGCTCTGATTCTGATCCCGGTCCCGGTTCCACTTCTGACTCTTGCTTTGGTTCTGCATCAAGCTCTGAGCCTTGCTCTGACCGAGACTCCGGCACAGACTCCAGACCAGGCTCCAGCCCTGCTTCGCCCGGCGATATCGGGGTCGGTTCCTTCTCGCCATCGATCTCTATCTTTTCCGCAACTCTTTGCTGATTTGCTTCGTCATGGTCCATTAACAGTCCATCGTCACCATCGTCGTCCTCATCGATAGCGGGGAAAAAGCTTGAAGTGTGATGAGCCGGCGCCTCTGCCTCCCCTTCCTCTTCTTCGAAGCCGTCTGGAAGAAACCCGCCAGCCATCTCTTCATCCTCAACCTGAGCTTGCTTTTTGGTGTGGGTTAAGTCTCTAGCATGCCCAAATACCGAAATATGATCAGTGATTTCTCCGTACTCCTGTTGAATTCGTTCTGCAATGCGCATGCCCATGAGAAAGCGGCGCCACTGACCTAGCGCTTTCTTTCGTCGCTTCTCATCCTCTTTTCGTGCACGCTCTGCTTCATCCTTTTCGAGCTCGACCATAACCATGTCATGGTTCTCCTCGGCAATGACTACACCCTGGATCACAGGTACAGCCATGCGATTCCCAAATTCGAAGTCTACCACAGCTTCGGCGTAGTCAATTTGAAGCTTTTTACAGACACGCATGGCTCCACGGAATGGTACATGTACTGCGCCCTTTGGACACATATGTTCAGCAAACAGGTCAATGTTCCTGCGACAGTGTTAGTAGGCTTCGGGTCAAGTCCACAGATTATTCCATACCCGTATTCGTTTTTAGGAATAACCCCATCTTCGATTGGTGGCGGAATGATCCAGTCGGTTTGCTCCCAGCTGTAGAGGCCCTGCAAGACCTTTTTTCCCGTAGCAGCTTCTGCTTCCATGATTTCTCTTCGACGGTTCGTCGTAGCTGCGCGGTAAGGGACCCTCTTCAATGGTTGCTCTCCGGCGATCGGTGCCCTTCCCTGCTTATGCCAGGTCTCAGCACTCTTGACGTTCAGAACATCGCTGCGGAGGAATACGTCCTCCTCCTCCACTGTACCGCCCTTTCCCTTGCTTTTGAAGATCTTTGCAGGCTTCGCATCAGGTTTTAGCGCCTCCTCACGCTTCAAGTGACGCTGAAGAACGAACTCCTTGGACTGCTTGTAGTATTGTAATGTCTCCTGGCCTTCCTTGACCTCCTTCTTCTCTGGCTTCGTGGGCATCAAATCCGTGGCCTCTTCTGCCTCGTCGATCTCTGTTATAGGGTGTTTCTTACTGCCTCTCTGATATCCGGATATTGCGGTTTTGAACCAGTCGAATTGGTCATACCGCTTCACTTTTCCATGCCGATTGTAGACTGGCACCTTTTCAGGGGTCATTCTTACTCCCTTTGTACGGCCAGGAAGCATATTTCGCTTCAAATACCTAACTGTAACATCCTTAGCTGTCCCGTCTTGTGAATATCCAACAAGGTATGCCATAATCTGGCGTGCTTTGTCGGCTTTCGCTCCACGGGGCTCTAAGGACTCAATCAGATCTCGATTCGTTCCAACCACATTCTTGACAATTGCATCAACAGGTAGGTATTTGTTGGTAACCGGTGATAAGACTTCTGTCCAGTAATGTGGAAAGTCCATATCGGCATCATACTTCTTGGTTGATGTCTTTCTTGGTGTGATCTCCATTTCAACAACCGATTCGTCGTCAGTATCCTTGTATTCGAGCTCCAAATCGTTGGAATCGCTTAAAATCTCGGCTTTAGGCTTTGCCTTTCTCGTTCGTGTAGAACCTTTCCCGGTTTCTTTCGTCTTTTTGGCGGACTGCTTCTTTGCTGTAGCCGCGTTTTTTGTAGCCGCTTTCTTCTTATCTGGTGTCTCTTTCACCTGATTCGTACTGTCACTCTTTTCGGGTTCGGCCTCTTCGAGTTTATTCCATCCGAAACCTAAACAAGGTAGGTTCGCAACCATTCGAGCCTCCAAGCCTAATCCACGAATTAAAGCCGTAAATAACTGGGCACCTACATCCCGACTCCCCTCACAGCTTCGGGCGTGATGCCTGAATTCCCCCAAACTCGATATCTTCTCGCCAAATTGTTCTGGATCGTGAGGCTCTGCCTTTTGGGCCTTTGTGAGTCTGTCAAGTCGTTCGAGGGACATATATCCCCACCTCCTCAGTCCTGGCGCTGTAATACGAAATCGTTGCTTCCACCAAGCCGACAGTGTTTGCATAAGTCGAAACAGGGGATCACCATGACTCATATTAACAGCCCCTTCCTCCAATCTTTCAGCCTCGGCACCCCAGTCGCGCAATCGTCGATCCGAAGCCTTTTTGCCTTTGCCTTTTGGTTTGATGGTGTCTTTTGTAGGTCTTCTGGGCGGTGATTTTTTCTCCAATCCACTGTTACGCCTCCATCGATCCACCTCGTCCCAGAGTCTTGGAGGAAGGTGAGAGATCATAGTAGCCTGCACTTCTGGGTCACAAAGCCACGAATTGCGAGTAGCATTGTGCCAAAGAAGTAGCATGACATGAACGCAGTGTGTGGCATGCCGAACCTTTCTTTCACGCTTGGAAGGCCCTTTCCTATCGAAGGCATTTGTGAGTGATATTCGGGTATCTCTTGTGAGCGTCAACTCCAAATCTCCAGAGGTGACCGGGGCGTCCGGCAAAGGTACAACTGGCGCCTCGACATCCTCAAATTCGATATCTTCATCGTCGCCAGAATCCTCGTCGTCGCCTGTCGATTCCTTTGGTGGCACAACATCTTCAAATTCCTCATCAGACAAGGATGACAAAGAGCTACCATCGTTGTCATCTTCGTCAAACCCATGGAGAATAGAATTCGAATTGGGTGTCGCAGATGCGTCTAGGTCGTCATATAGTGTTGCTTTGCGCCGTGATGCTTCAGGCTTTTCTCTGGCAGCTTTTGATGCTCTGGCTTCTCCGGGTGGTGGCGACTCACGCAAGCGCTTGCGCGGTACAAGAGGAGGCATCCTGAAGTCGTAAATAAGATTGTCGCATTGTTCAAAGTTGAACAATATGTCTCTTGGTGAACTATCAAGAGTGGATACCTACTTCGTCATAGAAGAACACACGGAAACACGTGTTCACGTGATTCAATTAGACAGCAGCACGCACCCACGAGTACCTAGTATAGGATGGATGAAATAAACATAAAAGACAAGAGCTATCAAATAACGAATTTTATAACAAACAGGGCAATTTCACACTAGAATACGTAAAGCAAGGATTTTCTACTTCAGGAATATGCTTAATTGTAAGCACGAATGACGATCTATGAGCACTGGATTTCCTCCTAATTCATGATTTGGATCAGTTGCGCAGAAGAGGAACGACGCTGAACATAAGAAACCATGATGCCAACAATTTGTACGACAAGACTTGTCCTTGATATCATGCTCCACCGAGTAGTAGAGTGATGGTCACAACAATTTATTAATGCGACATCCATCACCTATTTCTTCCAAACTTCTCATGCCACTTCCCTTTACCTCCCACACTTTTTGGAGCACCAGCTGCTTTATCGGGCACTGTATCTAGCTCCACGGTCTCTTTGATGGTGGTAATGATAGAGATGCCCTGCTCAACCGGCCCATCCGAGGACAAAGGAAGGGGCGTAGGCGAAAGGAGCATCATCGCATTTGACGTGTTCTTTTGACGAAGTGCATATGTCTTAGTGGGTGTTTTGATAATAGCGGAGGTATCAGAGGATTCAATATGGAGGCTGAGTAAGATCAACGTGGTGGTCGTATGAAATGGCATAACAGTAAGCATGACTTACACAGGAGCGTCGTCAGATTCAAGCAGAGTTAATAGATCCGGAGGTAGCTCGATGAGACGGTAATTGGCGGAGGAGGGATTATGCCGCACAACTGTACCGCGCGATTGGCTCGACATGGTGGTGAGTGCTTCTTTTATAGGTGAACTTGCGATGCTGTTTGATAATGAATGTAGAACGGGGATGGTGTTTGCAGAAGGATTCCCAAGTGTAACCCAGTGGTATCGCGCTAAAAGTGTATGCGAACTTAGGTGGGTCCATGTGAAGATCTACGGAGTATTGTACAAGCTTACAACTACTACGTAAAAACACTGAGGCTGAAGGCTGAATAACTAACAGTGACGGGGTTGGGATCAGACTTGTCCGACCTGAAAGCATAAGAACATGAATTCTGATAATTTGGACTCAGTCATAACTGATTTTATGTGAAACAAATACCACTTGGATCACACGGGTATGTTAGTAATTCACCAGTTACAGCATCTCACGTCCGGTACTCCGCACAATATAGGCAAATCAGTATCTCACTCTCCATCTGCGGTACAGTACAGCCTTGAATAAGTAGCTACTATCAAGCTGGTGTACGACTCCTCTTGTGGTTTCCACCATGTCAGATTATAGTTCCAGGAAGGATCCCCGCCCTCTATGTGTATGGCTATATAACTCCTAGAGCTGCAGTCCTGCTCGCCATTCGCATGCTTCTTTTATCATTTTCAAAATGACTATTCTTAATTCACATAAACCCAAGTCAGTCGACGTCGTGGTCGTCGGCGCAGGCCTCTCCGGTCTTCGTGCGGCAGTCGACATTCATGAAGCTGGTCACTCGGTTGTCGTTCTTGAAGCTGGCGACCGAGTTGGCGGTAAGACTTTGAGCGTTAATGCCTCTCACTTGGGTGGGAAAGTCGATCTCGGCGCTGCTTGGCTCAACGACACAACTCAGAGCGAGATGTACAAGCTCGCCCAAGAATTTGGGTTTGACCTCATCAAGCAGAGAGCCACCGGGCTGAACCTGCACCAGCAGGTAGACGGCACCGTCGTTAAGTTGAAACACGGGTCTGGAATGTCACTGCCTTCAGGTGCAGATGAATC
The DNA here is from genome assembly GCA_012977755.1 of Fusarium nurragi. Lineage (NCBI taxonomy): Eukaryota > Fungi > Ascomycota > Sordariomycetes > Hypocreales > Nectriaceae > Fusarium > Fusarium nurragi. The sequence continues at coordinate 178,303 of JAALXI010000174.1, read as the reverse complement.
GGTTCAGAAAGCTATCGAGAAGTTGGACAAATGGGCTGGCGAGATCGACCCGGAGAACCCGGAGAACCATCCCGAGGCCAAAATGCTTGATTCAATTACATTCAATCAGCTGTGCATCAAATTCATGGGACCTGAACTTGGTCCTCCGGTTGGTGATGCAGCCACAGGCCCTCTCTTGGGCGTGGGACCGGACGAAGTCAGTGCCCTGTTCATGGTTGACTATATTCACAGTGGAACAGGTGTGGAGAACTTGGCCTCCGATGGAAAGGATGGAGGACAGTATCTGCGCAATAGACAAGGTCTGAATCTTCCCGAACCTATCTCGGACAGAGCTATTAGCTAACAAGACAACAGGCAATCAGACTTTCTCAATCCGATTAGCGGCCAAGCTTCCAGGGACAGCCGTGAAACTTCGCAGTCCTGTCAAGACAATTAAGCAAGGCTCAGATGGCATCTTCATCGAAACAGCCAACCCAGGACAAGCCTTCCTGGCCAAGAGGGTCGTTGTCTCGGTGCCGACATGTCTCTATCCTTCCATCACGTTCGAGCCGCCTCTGCCAAAGAACAAAAAGACGCTGAGTGATAGCACCGCACTGGGCTACTACTCCAAAGCCATATTTGTCTTTGAGAAGCCCTGGTGGCGCGAAGCTGGCTTCAGCGGTGTCCTAGAGTGCGAGACAGGACCCATCCACTTCTCGAGAGACACATGTTCGGTAGAGGACGGACAATATAGCATAACCTGCTTTGTCGTCGGCGACAGGGGAAGAGCCTGGTCCAAGTGGTCATCCGCAGAGCGACGAAGGATCGTGTCCGAGCAATTCAACAGAGTGTTTAGTGCTGTGGGCGTTGAGGCTCCAGAACCAGTCAACATCATCATGCAGGAATGGACCAAGCAGCCCTGGATCTGGGGCGCACCATCACCGGTGATGATGCCGGGAACAATGACGAGTGATAGCGGGAAAGCACTGCGTGAAGCGGTAGGAGGGATACATTTCGTGGGAACTGAAACTTCTCTGGTCTGGAAGGGTTATATGGAGGGTGCCGTGCGTTCTGGGAGACGAGGTGCTGAGGAAGTTCTTCAGGCTTTTAAGAAGGAAGCTCGGTCTCGCGATCGTTAAGCAGTTTGTTTTCTGTCGTTGAATCATATCGGATGTAAGTGAAACGAATGTAGCATCAATTCCTTGGCAATTATAACTTGTGTTACTGAGACTTCTTGCGGGTTAACCACTTTGTTGGCTTGATGAGGTTTACCATATCCCACGTATCAGTAGAATTTAGGCTCTTTTGCGACACTAAAGCTTTTGCTATGATCTCGCGATGCCTAGGTAAAAATTGGTATTTCGGAATTGTGCTTAAACATCAAGTCGCTTCAATATTGCGCCCGACCTGGGTACGAATCCAGGATATCCAGGGTAATGGATGGAGGTCGGGGGAAGTTCATGTTGGCGGGGCACCTGTGGAACTGTAAGTTCAGCGGTCAATGCCTTAAAATTTACGGAGTAACTAGTGAGTTTCCACTAGTCCCCCATTCGCAACAAAGCAGGGTAGGGCATGGCATTGAATTTATGCCTGTTTGACCGTGTTGTTTCTTGTTTCTTGGTCAACCGAGCTTATTTATTGGATTTGTTTTTAGATAGGGATATGGCTCGTTGGGAAGCAAGCAAAAATAGTGAGTAACTCGTCAGCTTCGCAGTTACTAAAGAGCAGTGCGTCGTGGTCAAACATCAAATCGTCTGTTATCCGCTGTCTCATGTTTTTGTTGATCAACTGTTGAATGCAACGTCAATCTGTGCACGATCTCACTGTAGGGACCGTACCTAGCGTGTGGATAACAGGCAAGGTGTGTAGTGTGCACGGGTGTGTTTACTTCGCCCCACATTCGCTTGGGTTCCCGCTCCCGACTCTGGGCTTGTTGATACCTCCGATTGCTGTACGGTCCCAGCTCCAGAAACGTCACTTCCTCACCCCACGAACATCGAATCGACTGCCCGCATGCGCGAATCTGAGTGTCCGTGACGAGGGAGGAGGCGACTCGTTCATAACCAAACTCTCGTCTGTCGGGCCAAAAACCGTCAAGACTTGGGCGCCCGCTAAGCTCGCATCGCTTCTCGTCGAATCGCTCTCCGGCTGCGGCCCAACTTGGAGACCGCCATCAACAACGGCAGCGGCAGCGGCAGCGGCAGCAGCAGCAACGTCAACACACCTCTCGCCCTGATCTGCGCCCCCTTCATACGACGCCATGGCTCGCGTTACCGATGAGTTGGTGCTGTCGGCTGACAGTGTTGCTCTTTACCACGCCACCGATCCTCTACTCGGTCATCTTCCTCTGCTACTTTTCCATGGACCCTCAACCACCGCAAACTACACCTTAAACAGCTCTCGAGTCCAAGTCCACGTTTTCACTCCCGCCGGCTTCCAGAGCTTTCCTCGAATTACAATCTCGCCCAATTCGCCCTTCTACAGTGTCGTCCACCACCTACCCCGCGAGTTTCAGGGTGATGAGGTCTACCGTGGTCTAGCATTTGGCCTCTTCAAATACTTCACAGAACTGCCTGATTGTGTAAAACTACACCTCAAGAACCTATATCCTACACGCGGGCGACGTCCTGGTAGCGCACCTACATTGTTCAGCGAGCAACATGCTGCTGATATCGTTAAGGACATGGTCCAGAGCGACCATACCGCCGATATCATCGAGACCCTAAAAGACGCTCTACAAACACAACACATCAGCCATGTAGATCTCGACTTTGTTCTTCCTCCAGGCGCGATTGTGCCGCTACAGCTAGAAGACCTTGAAGACGTGCCCGATGACGAAGACGATATCCTGGATCCGACTTTGCGCCAGTATGGAGGATACACACCTCTGATAAAACTATTTGGCGAGCCAGTCTTCTTGCCGACTAGTCGTTTACGAAGAGCACCCTCCAAACCATCCGCCTTGAATCGGAGCAAGTCCTTCTTGAATCATCAGAAAGCGGAATTGCGCATGAAGCTAACGGAATTGGTGGAGACCGAAGAGCGGTATGTGGGCAAGGTGAGGGAGCTGGTGAACCACGTTGCTGCTGACTTCCGGGAGAGTGCTCAGGCGCGAGCTCCTGGCAGTCTGAGTCCTTCCGAAGAAGAGCTAGAGAAGCTCTTCCCCAGTTCGGCAGATGGCATTCTACAAGTCAATTCTGCTTTTATGGAGGAGATGCGGAGGATTATGGACGATTCCGAAGAAGAGGCTCTGCGGGATATGGAGACGCCTACAATGGGTTTTACAGGCTCGAAGATCGGCCGAACAAAAGACCCCAGTGGTGCCTTGGCTATCGCCAGGTTATTCCTGGAGTGGTTTCCCAAGTTCACCGAGTGTTATCAGGATTACATCAAGGCCAGCCAGCATTTCCCCACATTACTCAACTCTTTCCTCGATCAACAGTCAAGCTTCAGGCAGAGAGTGGCCCAGACTGGCGAACAGGCGATTCGCTCCATTCTTATTGAGCCTGTTCAACGACTTCCTCGCTACAGCTTGCTCATAGACCAGATCGTCGGCTGCATTCCTATGACACATCCCGCCCTACAGCCTATGCTAAAAGCCCGAGACATCATTACAAATATTTGCTCAATGGACGATCCCTTGCCCGATAAGCCTCATATCGCCAATCGACTTCGAAATATGGTTGAAGCTTGGCCTCTGAACCTTGAGCCGCAAGGGCGTCTTATTGCGGCAGCTGATTTTACCGAATTGGCACCTCCCTTTCAGCCACTACTGAACCAGTCGGACAGATCCGGCATCTTCCTCTTGTTCTCAGACTGTGTGGTTATTATCAAAAAGATGAGTGGGAACATGACCGGGCGAGATCTTCTACGCGAGATCGAGAAGCCTTCGGCAGCTGGCTTGCTTATCTCAATGACCAATGCTGCAGGTGGTCCAGCAGCATACGAGTTTGTTTTTACAGGTTGGCATGATATGGCCGATATTCGATTCACGGAATCAAAAGATGGCTCGCTCTTCTGGATGACTTCCACAGCAGAGATGAGAGGGGCGCACCCTGGTGAGCACAGGATTAGTAAAGCGGTCACCTCACGATGTTTTCTTTTGCAAGAGATGTACGAATCCAGAGCAGCCAAGTGGGGGGAGGATGTGGTAAAGGCGAGAATCGAGGCCCGGTTCTCAGAAAAGGAGCGAGAGGACCCTTCCTGGACTCTACGGGCAGCGCGCATGTCAGATAGCGGCAATCTGGGACTTCACGCGGCCATCTTCCAGGAGGGTGCCGACCAACTGATTGAGGGTCGCAAGGAGCCTGCCCCGATTCGAGTGGTTGTCGATCATGACAGGGGCACTAAAGGAGCACCTGTAGGCCATTACGGGGTCGAAATTGTCGTAAACGTTACGACGAATGATATGAAACGGGTTTCAATGCTCACAGTTGGGTTAAATGGGAAGCAGTTCCAGGACGATGTTGCTCTGGAAGACTTCCTCCCTACGATGTCCCGACGAGGTGAGTATTGCTAGCACAAGTTCGTGAACTGAGACTAACCAGATGCAGTGGTTCAGCTTTTGAGTTACCAACACTGTATTTCCAACATACAGTTGACGGCACCTCTTGTCTCATACTACTCTAAGACGCTACATGGTCTCCTGCTTAATACTCGAGCAGAGAAGAGCAAGTCGTTCTTGGGTTCATCTCCTGTGAAGCTACTTTCCAGTTTCTGGGGTGGCAGTTCTATTCATATTTCAGACACGGCGAGTTTGGGCTCAAAACATAAACAGGTACCTTCTATCCATCGAAACAACAGTCAGGCATCTGTTGTTAGCTCAATAAGGGGGGGCAAGGATGGCGTTTCTCAAGAGGAAACCCGTACCGACAACCCATTGGTGCGTTTAGAGCAGACATTTACGAGTTATGTCGCCGCTCTCCAGTCTCGCAAGGGTCTTATCATTGGCCGTACATTGCTACAACGATCTGTCGTTGATGAACTATCGGTCAACGAACTTTACAATAGGCTCATTGAGAGCCCGCTTGACTTTGATGCAACCGCTGATCTAGGCACGGAAGTCATTTTTGTGGCCTTTGAAAAGTTCCTGCGCATCGCTTGGACGGATCAGATAAGCCCAGTCATGTCGATGCACTCTCTTGATACCCTGCAAGCTCGCGTCAATAAGAGGGTTCCTGGCGACTTCGCGGATTTTGTCAATTTTTTGTTTGGTGACATGGCACCCCAGAATCGCCGTGCTTTCACTGCCCTCATCAAACTATTGGCCGAGCTGTTGGACGGGTGCGGCAACGATGGTGACAGAGGAGCGCTGACACTTGCTTTTGCGGAACTGCTCGTATATGACGGCACAGCCCCAAATTATATTAACCTACTCGATCGTCTCGTAGAAGACTGCGAACGAATTTTTGAAGAGCCCAGCTTGAATCACAGCTTTGGCCTAGACAACTCGACGTATGAGTCGATTAATTCGGCGATCCGTGGCAAGGGATATACGCCTTCGGTTACCTCCAACACGTCCTCGCTGCGCCGCAAGTTTGGTTTCGACACTCTATTGCGGCAAAATAGCAAGGACGAGCGTGCATCAGTATGGCGACAGCTCAGTAAGCATCGGAATCCCGCTACAGGCGAAGCACTTAGCTTATCCAAAGCCTCAATAGGTCGTTCACGGTCTATTGATGACAACACATTGCCCAGGAAGCTAGCACGACGTCCAGGCTCCAAGGATCGTCCACCCATAGCAGGGGCGTTCGATGAAGTACAAAGACCTGGCAGCTCTCACAGATTACTGGAGACGATTGGGGAGCCGGAAACGGAGCGTCCACCAGTGCCACGGTCGCCCAAGAAGAAACGCCGCAGTTCGTTATCGGACCTCCATGGTCTTATGGCAGCGACTACACTCGATGACGACGAGTCGCCTCAGCCACTTCAAGATGCAAAGCAAACTTCGGAGAAGGTCAACGCGAGCCCCACGGCGACATCTCCGTCTAGAATACCGATTAGTCCCGGCCTGGCCCAGACGTTACGAATAACAAGGCAAAAAGAAAACGTTTTGGAATCGCTACTGCCAAGCCCTCTAGAGCCATCCGAAGAGCCGCCCCGGCGCCCCTCGCCAATGAAAGGCCATAGGCATTCTAAGACCTTATCATCTACCAACATTCCGACGTTGCGCCCATACCGTTCAGCGCCTCCGGGCTCTGAGTCACCCCCTCGCCCAAGCTCAAGTCCAGCCAGACGTGCAACACAAAAACTTCGTCTACAATCACCACAAAAGCTTCGAGAACGACTCAACACGGAGAAACAGGCTGTCGATGAGGTGGACATCTCCCTCAAGTCCGAGTTGTCCAAGATTGGCGAGGAAATGGCGCGCCTCAATAGTACACGACCTCCAGGCTCACAGTCCGTCGATATGCGGCGAATGAGTGCTGCTGTTCGGCAGCTGGAAGACCGCGTTCCTGCTGCCATTCAGGAGATACAAGAAAAACACGACGCCATCCAGCACGACATGGAAACCACGGTGAAGGCAGCCGAGGCCAAGGTACGAGCGATTGATCAACTATACAAAGAGGCCGTGGCGGAGAATGAGCTCCTGTATGAGAAGTTCAACGGAGAGCTTGGCAAGATTGTCAAGGCCCTCAAGGGCAAGGGCAAAGACGAAAAAGAAGAACTCATGGCACGATTGCGCGATCAAAGCGACGAAACAGCGCGGGTGAAGAAGGAAAACGCGCGATTGAAACGTGAGATGGTGAGTCTGCGCGCGGCGTTGAAGGGGACGACGGAGTAGGCGCTGCTGTCCTCTGGGAGGCTGGCTGAAAGGCTGTTTGAGCGTTTGAAAACAATTTTGATGGTAATGAGTCAAGGAATATCTCATGTCTTGACGGCCGGACTGTACATAACGCGGCGGACTCTAGGCTTTGTCGGAGTAGGGAGCAGGGCGGCATGGCACGGACTGGCCCGGGTCTGGGAACAAGGTCCAGGCCAATGGATTGATGGCATATTAGACAAGATGAATTGAAGGCTATGAAGCGTCATGATGATGATAATCTATCTATCTTTACAAATCAGGTATCATATGTATGGATGATCCGTGAAGTCGTTACGAGTCGCTTTGCTCAATCCAGCATTCGAAGAATAGAGGACCGGCTTGAACAGAGCGAATTGGTGTTGTGTTCTGGCCGCCAAGAGAAGAGCCTTGATTCAAAGAGGTATCAGTCGGTGGCTGAAGATTTGGCGGAGAAGGGATCCAATGTTGGGGATGCTACGGCCGTTCAGTAAGTCATGCATGTTCTTCTCATAGATCCCAAACTTACACCTATCGGCGCTGATGCTTCATCGCGAAGCTCAACAGCAAGCGTGAAAGTGCTCCCCTCGGGTAAAGCAGGCATCATCTCAGCTGCATGCGCAACACGACGAAGCGCTCCCCTGAACGCCTCATTAACATCCGTCCAATTCACACCATCCTCCTCCTCAGCACCCTCCACCACAACGGGATTATACGTCGCCTCCTCCCTATCACCCCATCCAGCAGGGAACGTTTCAACGTCAAAGACCCAGCGCTCAAGCACATCAAACGTCTTTGCAGCGTGCATTACAACCGCTATACGGCGCACTGCACCTTTGCGAAGCTGTGCTGCCACAGCAGACACGGCGTCGTTTATCCATGTGCATAGGCCGGGATGGCGGGACTGGTGGACAGGGAGGTTCAAAGCGCGTGCGGTGAGGAAGGTTGTTGGAGGGTAGAGAGCGCGGTGGTAGAGAAGGGTGTGAAGGGCGAGTGTGAGGAACGTTGTGAAGGAGGAGAGGAGGTGAGAGGCTTGGGAGGCGGGGATTGAGGGGCCTGCGTCCATTGTGGGATGAGGTTCGGAAAGGAGTGGCGATATTGAGAGATTGGTCGTTTGGGAGACGTGGTGGGACGCGTTGAGTGGAACGCGACAACACGTGACTGTTTCGTCATGAGCATGAAATCAGCCTAACATGAAAATGGGTGCCTATAATGTGATAACGATAATGCCCAATAGAAGCCTTATCTATCAATTACAGTTGCACAGAGGCAAGGCATGCATCCGTATATTGTGTAGTATTCGTCTACTGCCTGCTTGCAGCGTATCACATTGCACCACTCTACGCCAAGAATAGTTGGTCGCATCTGGTGCCCTTGGACTGATTATTTTTCTTCTACATATGAAAGCGTATATCTCTGTATCACAACTCCATCACATGAGTAGCACGCTGCCATTGGGCTTTAGCAGGCCAGCTTTAGCCCCATTTTGACTTACAACGGCCCCTGCCCAAGGCAGGTATCACTGCCCCGCGCCGCCCAAAGGACCCACATATAGGGCTGAGAGGCAACTATTTCATGACGCAGCTTCCAAACCTCACCTCACCTCTAACAACTTATCTTCTCCACTATCAACTGATACACGATCCACTCACTTATCGACGCTATCATCAACTCGATACCAAAATCATCACAGCTCACAATGTCAGAGCCTCTCAGCGTCGCCGCCATTCTTGGCGGCATGGCCGATGCACTCCCTACACATTCTCCCAGCGACGACTCATCTGACCTCGCATCCTCCTACGAAGCCATCGCTCTACTCATCCATTCATATCTTTCCGCCCTTGGATTCAAGCTCCAGGGCTTCGACGAGGACAAGAAACTACGTAAACTCCCCTTCCTCCACGATCGTCATGATTTTATCTCACCAAAGTAATAGCCGAATGCGAATCCCTGGCTCCTCGCCTGCCGTCACAGTGGAACTCAGGTTTCGGCTCTTACAGTTTTGTCTACTCACACAAGCAATCGGCCATGAGCTTCAGCATCCGCGTTGATCGCATGGGTAAGAAGGTCGAAGTTCGAGGACTGGCTGTTGGAGACGACAATATTCGTCGCTTTGAACGGTCTATTAGCGAAGTCGTGGATTCTAAGAAGCTCCCCATTCGCATCACAATTAGGGACAATCAAGAGGACCGATCCGATCTTGTCGAAAAGCTCCGCGGTGTATTTACCTCTGAGCAAGCCATCGTTGGTATGTTCCTCGTCTCAATAGACAACTCTCTCTCAGTACCATAAACTAATCAAGCATGGCAGATATACTTCATGACCTCAAAATCAACATTGTTCAGAAATTAATTCCCAAGCTTCAAAGTGAGGGCTATGTTGAGACGGCTGAAGCAGAAGCCAACGCACGTTCCGAGCGCCGTGCCCAAGAAGCACAGGACCCTTATCGACCCTTCCGTGGCGACCCTGTGCCGAACCCCAATATGCCACCACCTCCAGCAAACCCTCTTCCCGAGATGGCTCGTCCTCGGCCTCATCCAGTAGGTGACTTTCCCCCTCCAGGCTTTGAGGACGAGTACGAGATGAACCGCCCTCCACGAGACCTTCGAATGCCTGGCAGATCGCCTTACAACATCGGCCACGATGATCTGCATCCACCTGGTCTGGGTCCGCACGATCCTCTCCGCGGCTCGTTTACTGGTGGAGGGTTACCCCGGCCAGGTGGTGGCTCAGGTATGCATCCCACCTTCGATGACCCGTTGTTTGGAGGCCAAGGAGGCGACGGATCATCTGGCTTTGATCCTCAAGCGCCTCCTGGGGCACGATGGGACCCCACGGGTCCTGGCGGCAACCCAAGATTCCCCGGTCCTGGGAGTGGAAGAGGGAGCAATCCTTTTGGCGGGGGGTTCGGTGGAGGATTTGGAGGAGGATTTGGCGGAGACATCATTTAGCAAACAGCTGTATGAATAGATACCAGTGGTGTACATACACTACCATGAACAGAATGATAACGCTCATCTCTCTTCTACAGGTTTATCCCGTGATTGACTCTTCCAATGTGACATATCTCATGATCCTAAAAGTGTGGCATCCGCAAGTTCTTCTAAATCTATCTACATTTCATATCCGGTCATCATAAAGTAGGCTTGTCTGCCATTCATTGTACCAGTCTCGCCTTCAAAGACTCTATCTACCAAGGTGCATGTAACAAATTCTCCATCCTCCAATTTTACCGCACTATGCATCGCTTACGTACTTTCGCAATCCCCTCCACATGGCCGAGCCAGGCTTTGCAGGTCCTGCGCACAAATTTGCAGTTCCTTTCTATTGCCCTGCCGAGCTGGCAACTTCGTTGAGCTTCGTCTTCTCTTCTTCTGTCAGCATGTTGTACCACTCCTGGAAGTTGGCAATGTTCTCCCGGCCACAGCGGAAGAAGAAGTCTGTCAGGAAGGCCTGGGTCTCGTCGTCTCGCTGGCGCTGGCCGCCTTCCATAAAGGACATCAGGTCAGACTTGGTGGTACCTAGGCTCAGGTCAAGAGTATCGTCATCATCCTCCCAGCCCTCCTCGTCGTTCTCGTCATCAAAGCTAGCAGAGGCCACAGCAGCAGCCGCCGCATTTGCAGCAGCCCTTTGACCAGATGCGGACAGAAGCTCTTCAATAAGAACCTTGATGATCTTAAGCGAAGCGGGAATAATGGTGTACTGGTCGGGGTCTGAGGTGAGGTTTGGCTGATTAGTGTCTTGAGCTGCAACATATTGGGCGTAGAAGGTGTCCAGAATGGAGGCGGAGGTTGAAGAGTCGTGGACGGTTGGATACATACTCTGCTTCGCTCGTGAGCGTGTCTTGATCAGGCCATCGTCGCTGCTGACGATCAGGTCGCCCTTGACTTGGGTCTGTGCAAGGCGAGGATCGTTCAGGGAGTAAAGCTTCGAAAGAGCAATCACACTAGATGTGTCAGCAAATACCAAGGCTCTGAATCACATTCGCTTACTTTTGGCGGATCTCGTCATATCCGGCAAAGTTGACAGAGTTCTCCAGCCACTTGGCGAGGACAACCCGCAAACCACTTTCGCCATTGATCTGAATCTGACTCAGGAACTCAACAACATCGTGAGCACCAGAGAGTGTGAGGCGGGCAAAGACAAGGATGAGGGACTGGATGAAGGCCGCTGCTTGGGCGGTAGCAAGTCGGTTGGCGACAGCTTGGAGAAGCTGGGGTAGGAAAGGCCCAAGACGCTCCTGACCAGCCTTCTCAACGAGCTCAGCAGCCAAACCACCCACCTCAGAGGCCGAGTTGTCCTCGATAGAAGGACCCAGAAGTCGGTCGATGATGTGCAGACAAACCTCAAGACCGGAGCGACCACTGCCGTCTTGCCAGGCAAGGACCTGTTGGTGGTCATGCTGGAGCATCCACTTGACAACCTCAGATCCTGGTCGTAGAACCTCGCCCTCGGTTGACTCCATGAGGAGGCGATTCAACTTGGGCAAAGTAGCTGCGACGAAGCCTGCGGGTAGTGGTTCAGGTCCGTTCTCAGCCAGGACAGCCAACAGCTCGGTGGCAACCTAAAGGTCGTTAGTTTAGCTCGAAAACGTTTTCACAAAGTAGCTTACGGTAACAAGAGGGTTATCCTCAGTGAGGTTAGCAACGTCGAAAGCGCCGGTAAGAGTAGGCAGAAGCTTTCCACAGAGAGCTGTATACGACTCAGTATCGGAGAGAGCACCAACGATTTCCTCAAAGGCTTCAGAAATCAGCATTGTGACTTGGAAGTTGCTTGCGCCAAGCTTGGCCAGCAAGAAAAGCAGATCAACAGACTGAACATCATTGGAGAGAGCGATGCGCGTGTCTAGTGTAATGGCGGCACGGAGGGCTTCAGCGAGCGTAACGAGAAGTTCATCCGCATCTTCCATATCACTGGGGTCCTTGCCGTTCATGTAGCTTTGAATGGCGTTGATGATAGCGACCTGCCTATCGTGTGACACTCGGCCAGCATTGATCAAACCCTCAACAGCCTTGATACAGGCGACCTGGACCACCTCGGACTCTTCTTGAGTGATGGATGTGATGATACGGTCCAGCAACTCAACAGGAGTCTGGAAGGAGCGGCAAAGGATACCAGCCACCAGGTAGCCTCTGGCGCGGAGTAGAGGCTCTTCAGGTCGGTTGATAGCGTAGTCAACCAGCGCAAGATAGGCATGGGCGACAGCGTCAGGGATGGGCTTGGACATGTCTTGGAAGTCGCTAACCAACATGACAAAGAGGTAGAGTGCCGCCTCCTGGTTGCGCCAGTTGGAGCCCTCACTGCCAAAGAGAGGCTGCGTTTGACCGAACAGACCGTCAATCGTCTTCTGGTCGAACCACTCACCCATCTTGATCAACAGGTCACCAGCAGCAGTTCGTGCAGTGTAGTTTGCGGTCACGGAAGTCTCCTCAGCAAGGTACAGGGAGCAATCAATATCCCACAACTCTTCCTCTTCCCGAGTGACACGTGAATACCCAATAAGCATGTTCATGATCTCCTTCATCCAAGGCACCTGTTGAGCGGATGGATGAGCATTGAGGTGGCCGTCAAGCTCGGCTTGAACAGGCGGGGCCCTGAAGCACTGGTTCAGAAAGTCCAATTCCTCGAGGATGAGGAAGTCCAAAGTGTATGGGAGATTGTCTGAGTCCTCGAGGCGCCCTTGGGCATCCTGCTTGATATAGAGCTGTTCATGGGGACCCTGCAAAGTGGAAAGCTCCTCCCAGACTGCGCTGAAGAAGATGGTACTTTGGGGAAGTAGTAGGTTGGGGAAGACGCGTCTAATTCTAAGAAGTGTCTTTACGACCTGAAGCTTGAGTGCGATAATGTTGCTCCAGGATTCGGGCTGGCTACCACTGTCGAGGTTGGCCTCGGGGAGGGGGCTCTTCAGCACGGTAATGAAGAAAGGGTTCCATTGTTGCAGAAGACCATCTGCAAAGGCGCGAACCTCCTTAGCATGGTCCTCTTTGATCATGTTCAAAAGGTCGAAGCACCCTCGGAAGATGGAGATAGCAAGTGCTCGGTGCATGGGCTTTCGGTTCTCGTTGAGGGCGACCTCGGACAGGGCCTTGGCGATATCTTGGGCCATGGAGAAGAATTGGTCCTCGCTCAAGCTCTCTTCAATCATGTCGTTAAGTAGTCTCAAGGCGCCGTGAAGCTGGGAATCGGTACCAGTTGGGACGACGGAAAGGATCGTGGGGAGTAGGTTGGGCCATTGTTCGGGGAAGTCGTGGACAGCGATTTTTCCGACTGCGTAACTGGCTGAGATCTTGACTTTGCGGTCGTCGTCCTGGCTCAAGACAAGGTCGAGCAGGACCTGCTTGAGCTGGCCCCTGGCCTCATCGGAGATGGGAATTTGGGGCTCATCGTCAACCTCGTCGTTGCTCCAGTTGTTTTCGATGAAAAGTCGCAGATTGGTAAGGGCAGCCTGACGAATGTTGGTCTCGATCGAGGTGTGGGCGGCGATGTTGGCGAGAGACAGGGGAAAGGCGGGATTCGTTCGTGCGCGCTTGAGCTCGATTTCGGCCTGCTGCCTAGGGCCTTGGTCTGGCAGCTGCGTGTTGGATAAGAGCTGCACCAGCTGGTCCTCCATGATTGCAGATCGAGGACTCGGTAGATAAGAGGTTCGATTAGATGAAAAAGTTGAGGTTGGCAGGAAGAAAAGAAACGGAATTGGTGATGATGGTGGGGGGACAAACAAAAAGCGGGCCTTGAAGTTGAGCAAGGTTGAAGGATCTATCTTACGGAGTATGGAAAATAAAGACGTTACCTCACATACTAAGTATTCAGACACATCTAAAAGACAAACTTAACTAAACAAGTAAGCAGTACCAAATTTTTATTTCTTTGACAGTCTAAAGTTGTTGGCTTAAAACCGCATTTTTGCTAAAACTGCAACTGCTCTATGCAAATGTTTCCCGAATCGCGGGGCAGCAGCTCGTGTATTCACGTGTTGTTTTTCTTTAGACCCTGTTTTTTTCTCACCGAACTGTCGCCTTGGCTGCTGGACCATGGCATTGGCAGACTGAGAGCCTAGCCATAAGTTATACTTCGATCTAAGGCAAGTGCCGTCTTTGGGGCGACCCGGTAAAGCTTCTCATCGCAGTGACCTCTGCTCTAATACAGGGTAATCAGCAACGTGGACCCTGTATTCACAACAAGACAACATTCTATGCCCCCCTTCTGGGAATCAACAAGGACTATTGCTTTGTATCGCGGTTCGCTTGCTGTATCATTCTGCAGCTGGTAATACTTCACTGCTCTTGTAAAGACTTTAGCAGTATGTAACGAAATCCTACAAGTGTCCAAGCTGGAAAAGGTGTCTTGCTTACCTTACTTACCCTAGAGAGCAACAAGAGAATATTCAAAAGACCAACCCTTTGATCTGAGAATGCTTGTTCGTGATGCACAATAATAACAGATTGTACAGCATCTCGGCATAATTTCGATGACTTATCAAAAGCATCTTCAAAAATTAGATTAGACGAAATAGATTTTAACAAGAGAAAGTAGAGCTTAGTCCTAAATTTAGCACAGACATGGAAACGACGCAATGATCTTAGAGGGTGAAAACAGCACAGTCCGTGTTCTTCTTGAACCCCGAGGCCTGGATGCATTTTGGGGTTTCATTTACTTCCCTGGTACTGGGCAGTAGTAGTAGTCGAGGCCCTGGATATGGTGGTATTTAGTTTCCATTAGCAATGCTCCAAAAACCGATACATCATATTATGCCGGGAGTTCGGAGTCCTAGATGTTATGCTGCCACGAAGAAAGCATCAAATCGTATGAGGTGCTTGGTTATGCTCCGTCGAGTGAGTTGACAACGTAAGCGGGCCGATATGACCAGACATAGGACCAATGCCGTTTCTGCGTACACTGGGACGATGCTAGGACATTGGTGGAGCTCGGTGACAAGTTTGTCAGTTTATCGACTAATATGTGCACATGTTACACTCATGGGAAACGTGCAAAGGGCAGTACTAGATGTTAACAGAATGCATGGACCATAAGTTTCCTCAAACTGGTCCTGACGCCATGATGTCTCGGTGTCACTCGGGATCTCAAGCTGCATTGGTATGACTCTTGTACAGAACTATCGTGACACATTGGAATATAAAGTTGCATTTTGGAGGCGGTGCGTACGTTTGTGGCAAGGTTGTTAAAGAAGTAAGGGTAGAAACGGCAAAGTTTACATGAAGCTAAAAGTGGTATCGCGAGCTGGTGAAACGTTATCAGCCTGCAAACTGTACTCGGTAGACTGAGAGGGGCTTTCAGAGACCAGGCGGCATAGTTTCGGGTGGAACGCGGAATGGCCTTGAGCTGTTGACAACAAGACCACATTCCAGTGACTACCGGGAGTGAGACTGGTGATAGCCCTGATAGGGCAGATAACTGCTGGTACGAAGAATTTGGTTATAAAAAGAGAAGGGTGACTCGATGAGATCGAGTAATAGGTTTATCCTACAGCTGTGCGGGGGCGCCAGTGCCGGTATCTGAGTCGCATCGCAGTGATAAGGGAGCCGTGTTGACCAATGGCTAAGCCTCGTTTATACCCGCCCGGGGTAGTGGCCCATCGCGTAGCATGGCTACGATAGTGGCTTGGGGCATCTGCAGAGTATCTCCGGGTCTATGCGTCCACAATGCACGTTTTGCGTGTCCATTACAGGAAAAAGAGCAGTTGGATCCGTTGCTTTTGGACCATTCTTCCTACAGCGCAAGCGATGTCGGGGATAAATCTTACGTCCACGTCAACATGAGCCAAAAGCCGCTTCAGCAGCCACTTTGCTCCAAGGATTCACGTATTCAAGGTCTTGTATGTGGGGGGGGCATCACCCACTGAGCTTGGCTTCCTGGGGCCCTTGTCACTCGAATCATCACTCCGCATCGCCCTATCCGATGCCGAAGCGCATGCGTACCTTGTGCTTTGCTCAGATACCGCATTGATGGACGCTTCATGTTTGCCATTGCGTGTTGGCTTTGCTGAGCAGAGCTACCTACTCTTCGAATTGTCGTTAGCCGATACAACACAGCAAGATACTTGGTCGTGTGCCCAAGAAAACAACAAGCCAACTACCAGAAATGCAAAGTGCTTTCTCACCTTGGTTTGGCCGGCGGCGAGGGTCCTGGCATGGGTAGCACGGGATGGCGCATGGTCCTTTACCGGCTAGTGTTATCTACAACGGCCGGGTCTGGGGATGACGATCGTACTGATAGTGGCTACTGATAACCTTGAAGCAACGGGGTTCTCTGTCGTGGTCCTTCGCGCTCAACCATAAATACCGACCGTCACCCTCTGCGACCAACTATCTAAGACAAGAACGCGGCGGAGAAGATCTAGCCGGTTCCCTCTCATCTCACCACTTCTTCTTCCATCTCTGGTGTCATTCATTGCATTCAACCCAATCTGCCAGCCTTACCTGGTGTCACCTGCGTTGCACGTCATAACCCCTCGTCTTTCAGACCTGCCAGGACACAGAAAGCCTATATTTCTCTTGAGTCTCTCTGGGATCTCATTTAGGAACTTTCTTGACATTTGTTCTTCTACTTTCGCGCCTCCAATTCTGCTTCCCAACTTACCGAAACCATGGAGACCAGATCCCGGTTCAAAGTCTGGGCTGATAGAGCCGCCGTTGAGAACGAACCTGACTTGACAAGCACTCAGCTTATGGTATGAAAGCCTTGCAGCTTTACCGGTCCCCCACCGAGCCGCATAATGCAGTGCGATCAACGAGACGGAGTTGTACTGAGACCTTACACAGCTTACGAACCATGATCTGAAACCCGTCGAGAAGGAGCGCCGACAATGGGGCCCATGGAACTTCGTTGGCTTCTGGATCGCTGATTCTTTCAATATCAACACTTGGATGATATCGTCCTCCATGATTGTCAATGGCCTTTCATGGTGGCAGGCCTGGATTTGTGTTTGGATCGGCTACAGCATCACCGGTATCTTTGTTGCGATCAATGCGCGCTTTGGTGCCATGTATCACATTGGCTTCCCTGTTGCCAACAGATCCTCCTTTGGTATCTGGGGTAGTTTGTGGCCAGTCTTGAACCGTGCTGCTATGGGTATGCTCCAGCCATTCGCCCGCTAACCCGATGAATTGCTAACACTTGATGATAGCCTGTGTCTGGTACGGAGTTCAAGCCTACATTGGTGGAACTTGCGTCTATCTCATGATCCGAACCATCTGGAAATCATGGGCCGACATCCCCAACTCGTTCAGTGAGGACTCTGGCACGAGCACTGCGCACTTCGTTTCGTTCTTTATCTTCTGGCTTTGCTCGCTTCCAGCCCTCTGGTTCCCTGTCCACAAGGTTCGACATCTATTCACCGTCAAGGCGTACGTTGTTCCTGTGGCTGGAATTACTTTCCTTGCTTGGACTATCTCCCGTGCTGGTGGCATTGGCCCCATTGTCAAGTCAGGCAACAAGATCCACGGCAGCGATTTGGCATGGGAAATTGTCAAGGGCATCATGTCATCTATTTCCAACTTTGCAACGCTCATTGTCAACGCCAGTGACTTTTCGCGATTCGCGCAGAAGCCCAGAGACGCCCTCTGGTCCCAGATGGTCACAATCCCGATAGGTTTCGCCATCACTTCATTTATCGGCATCATGGTCTCATCCGCGTCGACGGTGTTGTACGACGAAGCCATCTGGAACCCTCTTGACTTGCTCGACAAGTTTATCGACGATGGAAGCTCGGCTGAGCGCTTTGGCG
This sequence comes from Fusarium nurragi, assembly GCA_012977755.1. NCBI lineage: Eukaryota > Fungi > Ascomycota > Sordariomycetes > Hypocreales > Nectriaceae > Fusarium > Fusarium nurragi. The sequence continues at coordinate 160,802 of JAALXI010000174.1, read as the reverse complement.
TTTTCTTCATTGCTTTCGCTTTCGCACTTGCACAGCTTGGTACAAACATCGCTGCCAATTCTGTGTCCGCCGGTACAGATTTGACAGCTCTTCTTCCACGCTTCATCAACATTCGACGTGGAAGTTACATTTGCGCCGTTGTCGGCCTTGCAATCTGCCCTTGGCAACTTCTTAAGGATAGCAACCAGTTTACCACTTACCTCTCCGCCTACAGTGTGTTCCTCAGCTCCATCGCCGGTGTCATGGTGTCCGACTACTATTTCGTACGAAAGGGATACATTGACACTAAAGAGCTCTACGATGCACGCAAGGATGGCCCATACTACTTTACCGGCGGCTTCAACTGGCGCGGCTATGCTGCTTACATTGCTGGAATTGCCATCAACGTGGTTGGTTTTGCGGACGCTGTCGGCGCAAAGAACGTCCCTCAGGGTGCTATTTATGTTTACCAGCTCAACTACTTCTGCGGTTTCATCGTGTCGTCGCTTATGTACTGGGCTCTGTGCAAGATCTCGCCGGTCCCTGCGACCAGCCATCGTTGGATGGAAGTTGGTGATGAGATTGATAACATCCAACTTGCCTATACTTCGAGAACACCATCTTACGACGAAGAGCATGCGGCAGACGGGGTTTCCAAAGCGGTTGACGAGACGAAACATTTCTGATTTTGAGCATGCAAATATGATATGTATTGTTTGGCGGAGGCATCGTCGTTAAGAATATTTCCGAGCTGAATATAAGCTAAAAGGTCCCAGCTGTGTCCTGGGTGATGAATGAATGAATGAACATATTGCTTTTGAATCAATTGTCCTAAGTCTGTTGCTGTGTCGGTTTCCCTCGAGATGTATCAACCTCTGAAAAGTGCCTTGGTGATTTGAGTTAAATACGACACCTCAGGTCAGTTCTCTGTGCTGCCCTCGGCTATTAATGATGATCGAGGCGACAGTGTTGGGAATGCCGTTTGCTACCTGCCATTTATTTAGTCTCTGGTTTGCTATATTCCATCATGTACTGTTTTCCTTGCATTATAAAAGAATCATAATGCTTGGGGCTTTCGGAAAGGATCCTCCCTTATAGATGAAAGACTATGCAATTCTCAGGCAGAAGCGTGGCTGAGAGCTGACTGCACATGCCAGGGGTGTATATATTAGACTAGATGAGTCTGCGAAGAATAGTAAGATACCAGTCCTGCAATAATCATCAGTCTCCGCACATTTGCCATTGTCTTGCCATCGTCTATCACGCTGTAATTACCACTCGTGTGCGGCGCAAAATCATCATCCAAGCACTATTATGGACCATGATGTAAACGAAAGAACGCTGGAGAAGGATTATCGCTGTTAGCAGTTGTGTATGTGCCAGTCACCAGCCATCTCTGCACCTAGGGTTTATATACCCAATTGCAAAGTCTGTATCTCAAGCCCCGTTGGCTCAGTGGTAAAGCGTATCACTAGTAATGATAAGATCACTGGTTCGATTCCAGTACGGGGCAACTCTAGCAAGGGGCATCTCAGGATGCCTCAATTTTTTTCATCCTCATCCATTATGAAATTCTGATACCTGAGGCCAATTGGAGATTTTGGTTATTGTTGTGCGACTTGGGAACGGCACGGCACGAGTGCTTAATTGATTTAAGGTTTGCCGGGTGTGACATCACCGCTCTATCACATCACTCCAACTATGCATGATAAATGGCATGCACAGGCGAGGGTTTCCAAAGCTACAGAACGAAGGGCATCCATGGCTATTCATGGCTCTATTATCTTCGGTAAACCCCAGCTCAGTGGGATTCTCTTCCATTGCGGAGTCGATAGTTTGGTTACAATAGATCCGCAGGTATATTAAGGACTAGTTCGGGGTAATAATAGTAAAAAAGTATGATAGTTTAGGATAGTTTAGGGTATCCACGAACAACCTGCCGTAAGAATATATAGGTTCTCCTAAACTATTTGGTGGTCTGTGTATTTTATTCTAGCCCGCCTGGTCGGGTAGCAGTAGTCTTGGTTGTGGCAGTCTCAATGGTTCGGGTATAATCATCTACTATCGAACGATGTTGCATCTCGAAAAGAGTAAAAACCTCCACCTCAAGCCGAGACCCTTCCTGCAGCATGCCACTTTTGCTACATCACAGATCAAGACCAGCAGCTCTGAACGGCCTGTGATTGATATCTGCTAGACGTTTGATGCTTACCTGTTAGTCGCGATGATTGTGCCAGGGGTAATGCCCATATAGCAAGTCGTGAAAGTTTACTCTCTCTGAACTATAACAAGTTTGACTCGCATTGACTGTAAAGATCTTTATTTGAATTTGAGTCTATTTCAGCATTCACATCCAAGCAGGTACGTGTCCATCTATGGTACTGTTGCGCCGAGATGCCCAGAGTCCTGACAGAGGAGATAAGAAACGACAGCTGCGACCAGACAAAGACCTTTGCTGCCGACTGAAGAGCAGCGCGCCGCCACTAACTCAACGTTAATAGCTGCCCCGGCTGGTCAAGAAACAATTTCGATAGTAAAGCCCAAGACGATAATCCGAACGGCCAGCTTAGTTAGGTAGGTGCGGTGGTGGAATTTTCCGGGGGTCTGGTAGCCTCATCACAGACATGAAGGTAAGGAAGGAGCAGAGCGGGCGCTCCCGCATTGCCACGCGAAATGCGCACGACATAACTTCCTAGAAGTAAATCGGTATCCCAATAACATGAAAATATAGAAATCAATATTGCTATCAACGACAAACGATCATGCAAACTGGCAAAAGATTAAATTCGTTGAATCACGTGCCCCGTACTGGAATCGAACCAGTGATCTTATCATTACTAGTGATACGCTTTACCACTGAGCCAACGGGGCTTATGAGGTGATTCCTCGCTTGTTGAGGGTGGAAAGCACACAAAGTATTATATTCCTATGTAGATAGCAGGATACGAAGAGCTGCTCACAGTTTTAGAATACATAAACAACACACCCGAAATTGCGTTGTGTATACTCTATAAATTGGCCAATGTATTAACCAGTGCCATATGAATATGCCTGTTTGCTTCACCTCCTAGTTTTGAAAAAGCGCTCGCTGGTGGTCAGTTTTAGTCACACAAATTATCAGGTCAATCACAATATCATCAAAGCGCATTGTGTAAGTCGCAGTTCAATTTCCTTTGTTCTACTGTGGTTGGCTTTGTACTTATTGCAGTCTTCCGTGGATCCCGGTGTCATGTGGGTTTTCTACCCTCTTGGGGTCTTGGTATACGCGCATTGTGAAATTAGGTGTGCAAGCATATAACAACAAAAACACCTTTCTAGAGCGCTTGATTTCAATATATATTAAAGTCGAGAATGTGAAACTCTTCAACATAAACCATGCAATGCATTATCGTCAGTTACTGGCCCACATTTACTTTGATTCGTAAGTACAGACCTGGTTTGAGATTAAACATCAAATTTGATATGTAAACACGAGTCGACGTCACGTCGCATTGGAGGCGGTCACTTGACTGCAGAAGTTTTAACTGCGGTATTTTTTATTAAACTTTGTCGGGGTTTGGCACATAGTTCTTTATTTGTCGCTTGGCTGATGCATGGATGCTGTAATGACTTCAAACTTGATCTACCTCACTTACACGCTGACCTGTTGCTGTTCTAGATACACATGTACTTGCGCCTTCAGACACAGCAATCGGAATCCTAAATCGGTTAAAATAGCTACTACCTTTGATGCTTCTATCGTACTACAAGCATGCCGATTAGATACCAACTTGATAATGCTTTAAGGACTGATTCTAAGTTAATGGAAGCTTCGGACGTCAAGGTCCACTGAAACGAGGCACATTTGGGGGACACCACCACTGCGGATCATCCTCCGGCCCGCCTTGACCAATACCCCGCCAAAGTAATTGTGGTCGCAAAAAAAATGTCCGATATCGTCGTGACTATTAGAGAAAATTTTTCCGTAGGTTTCACAGACTTCACAAGTCAAAGACTTGACTGATTGTAAGAAAAACCTATTACCTCTTTATTCTCTACGCGACCGCGACGTGATAAATTATTCACAATGTGTGGTGTTTCGGGCATCTTGGTGAGTCTTCTCTTCTATTGCCCCTCCCCCGCGCTCAGTGACCCTTGCCCGTGCTCGGACTTGAGACAGAAGTACTACCAAAAGAGCAAGAGAAATGAAACACATCTCGCATAACATGTGCTGACTGTCGTGATAGCTAGGCGACTCGGACGCCACTTCTGCTGCCATCGATTTGCATGAGTCTCTGTACTACCTCCAGCATGTCAGTTACCGCGATCGCCGACGATTACATCCCGAACCCCGAATATCGATGATTGAAGGAACGAATACTGATACTAGTAACAGCGTGGACAAGATGCTGCCGGTATCGCTGTTTGCCAGGGCGGAAGGGTCTCCCAGTGTAAGGGCCTGGGCATGGCCAGCAAGGTCTTTGCTGATGGCAAACGACTTGAGCATCTTCCCGGCTACATGGGTATGACAACGCGACACATAGATTACACGGAGACTGACTCTCCACAGGCCTGGGCCATGTTCGCTACCCTACCATGGGTACCGCTTCTGCGTATGTGTTGCTTGAAGCATGGTTTTGTGCACCGCTGACCAAGGCTACAACCCCAGGTCTGAAGCTCAGCCATTCTACGTCAACGCGCCTTTCGGTATCTCAATGAGCGTCAACGGTAACCTCGTCAACACCGAATACCTTCGCAAGTTTCTCGATGAAGAAGCCCACCGACACGTCAACTCTGATTCCGACTCGGAGCTCCTGTGCGTACCCAAACCTCGTACGTATTCGAACCAGGATGACTGATCTGTGCCAATAGCCTCAACATTTTCGCACACGGACTTCAACAGCTCGGCAAGACCCGCGCCAACTCAGACGACATCTTCACTGCTCTGAGCGATGTTTACGCCAAGTGCCAGGGAGCTTTCGCTTCCACTGCCATGATTGCAGGTTTCGGTATCCTAGCTTTCCGGTGAGTCGCAAACGGTTTAGCAATCGACTTCGAAACCTAACAAAAAGTCAGTGATGCCAACGGAATCCGGCCTCTTGTCATGGGTTCCCGAACCTCCGCTACCCTCGACGGCGCCAAGGATTATATGTTTGCTTCTGAATCCGTTGTCCTCAAGCAGCTCGGTTTCGAAAATATCATCGACATTCTTCCTGGACAGGCCTGCTTTTTGCAGAAGGGCTGTGCTCCCAAGTTCCGCCAGATCATTAACAATCAACCCTACACACCCGATTGCTTCGAATTCGTTTACGTCGCTCGCCCTGACTCGACCATGGATGGTATCTCTGTCTACCGCAGCCGACAAAACATGGGAGAGAAGCTGGCCAAGAAGATTCGCCAGATTCTCGGAGATAAGGGTGTTGAGGAGATTGACGCTGGTATGACATATCCGTACATGATCTCCTTCTGAACCATGCTAATACACCGTTTAGTTATTCCGGTACCTGAGGTATGCTAATCAAGGCACTGATTATCCGTGTCTTATGCAAACTAACATATCACCCGTAGACAAGTAATATCGCTGCAGCTACTCTTGCTGAAAAGCTCGGCAAGCCATATGTCACAGCTCTTATCAAAAACCGATACGTTCAACGAACCTTCATTCTCCCCAACCAAGCTCTTCGAATGAAGAGTGTCCGTCGCAAGCTTTCACCTATCGATTCAGAGTTCAAGGGAAAGAACTTGATTATAGTGGATGACAGTGTCGTTCGAGGCAGTGAGTATATCCACGTCCTGATACAAATTACCACTAACCCGAAAATTAGCAACATCACGACAAATTGTACGTCAGATTTCTACAATATTGCCTACGAGAGGCAATACTAATTAGTAATTGTAGGTCCAAATGGCCAGAGACGCCGGTGCAGTTCGTGTCATCTTCGTCTCAGCATCGCCAGAATGCATACACCCACATATCGTAAGTTTTACCACCACCTCGGGTTAAGATTCATGCTAACAACCCCCGAAGTATGGCATTGATCTTGCGGATCCTATTGGTACGAACTTGTCTGGTTTCAATACTGAATTACTGTGTTACTAACCCTTATGAAGATCTGGTTGCTCATGGCCGAACAACACAAGAGATTGCCGACTATATTGGTGCCGACGAAGTCATCTTCCAAGACCTGGATGGTCCGGATGGACTCAAGGCCGCGTGCATGGAGGCTGCCGAGAACACCAGTAAGGTTGTGGACTTCGAGGTTGGAGTGTTCTGTGGCAAGTACGTCACAGAAGTGCCAGAAGGATATTTCGAGCACCTGAGTGATCTCCGGAACGGAAAGCGAAAGGCAAAGGCTGCTTTGATGGAGATTCAGGCCGGCAGCGATGAGGGCGGAAACGTGGTCGTTAGTTCCGGGCCTACGAACGGACCCCCTGAGTCTGATGAGCGAGAAGACATAAGGTAAACCCTTATTAATACCTTTATTGCTCTCTAGATGCTAACATAATGGCCAGCCTTTACAATGTCGCAAGCGAACAGATCACAGCATCATAAGTGCTGAAGACAAGGCTCGTGGGGATTTGAATAATGAGCCCGCAAGGATAAAAACATCCCCAGGGAATAGAGCAATAGCTTGGAGACATTGATGAGTCTGAATCACAGGCTTGAAAGTTGGAACTAAAACGGCAATGACGGACCAAAACACAGTCCAACATGCCATGAAAAATAATGTAACCACCGGATCTGCCAGTCAGCTCACAACAGGTATCCAGATATAGAGGAATGACGTTGACTGGTGGTTCTGCGAGGCATGGGGATACTAGAGATGCCGCAAGGCCGGGATGAAAACGAGATTATGAAAAGCCGAAATTTATGAGCGTTGCTTAAACTATTGCTGCTAATTTTTCGTCCCTGTGTATTATGCCAATCTGCCACTCTGTGTGACCTTGTCGCCGCGAACAGTATAAACCTTGGTGAGACAGTCGCGACATTTACGTTGAGTGGGTTGAAACAAATATCTACGATATAGATCAAAACATCGTGGCTAAATGAACGCATCGTATGTTGCGTAGTTTCCTTTTTAAGGGTCCACGCTCCACCATAGAGAGGCGTGTCGCCACCTTTGTTTAGCAAGACCCATTGGATTGATCCATGGAGGGGAATAAGTACGGTGAGGTGAAGAAATCGAACTATCGCGAAGGGCTGTTGGTACAACTTTTTGGCGGAGTTGTCCAACAAGTGGGAGGAGCCTCATATGAGGAGAAGTCAAGGGTTCCTCGATCAAGATAGGCCAGGCAGGGTTAGACGTGCTGACTACCCAAACCTTGCTTGCGCTTGAGATCGTTGGCCTACGAGGGGAAATGGCAGGCCCGGTCAGTTTAGTCTGGGTATTTGGAGATGGTTGGAGAGGCTTTTATTTTAGTCCAGGGTGAAACCGGAGATGTCAAGCTCATGACTACGCTGAAATGCCGGTGAATGGTTCCTGATTCCTGGAATTTAGCCAAAAGCCAGAGGCTATAGCATAGAGTCAGGTTGATACCAAGTCGCTGTCAGGCATAAGTTGGTGATGCAGCAGAGCAAACGTGCCAGCATAAAGGAGCAACTAAGATGCGGATCATAGTGCCACGGCGGTTCATAAGCTCCGGGCCGGAGTTTGCATCACGATCTCCAACGATTGGAACAAAACGCCCAGATTCCCCCTCACAATGGCGACAGAGAAAAGAAACGACGAAAGGGACAGAAAAAAGGGAGAGAAAAAGGGAAAAGAAAAAGAAGATGGCGTCGAACAACAGCCAATTACCCAATCGGGCCATCGTGTCACCTCTGGCTGGACGCTCTCGTCTGAAACCCAGAAGGACAAGCTTTCTGAGGACTTTGGTGGGAAGGTCCATGATGCAGGTCCCGGAGACTCGGCTGCACGATATGTCTTTCCTTTGCCCTTTTGGGGAGCGGCCAAAATCAACACCCATTGATAAGCGTGGGGCGTTGTTCGCAACCCAGATCTAAGGGGAGGAAGAAAGACGAGGCGAGGCTCGAGCATCAAATCCACTGGGGAGTGCCAGAGACGGGCTGGTTCTGACATGGAGTGACTTATCCGTATATAATTACATACTATCTTGATGCTATCGTCAGCTTTGATTGGAGCCGAGTCATGAGGTCTACCTTAAGGGGTGTAGGCGCCTAGTCTAGTGGACTGTCAGGATTGACAACACTTTTACACACCCTAGTTAAACCTTCTCTTGGTTCGTGACCAAGGCTACCAAGCTTCACATTAGTCTGTAAAAAGGTCTATTTGGCAGTCGTGTTCTCATACCTCGCGACTCGATATCATACTAGGTAGGTCTGACGCACCTACCTAGGTAATCTTACCCCACCCCGTGCCTTCTTCCATTTACTCTACCCCTCCATGCTCCTAGTCCCGCCTTCCCATATCCATCTATCTATCCCTTAGCTATAAGGTACTTCTACATTCCACGTCTCCATCACTCTTCTTTTTCTTGTCACAATCATTCTATCATTTTATCATCATCGTCATTACGCCCTATCCCCCGCTTACACGCCTGTCACGATACAATCCCTTGTCTCAAAGTCCACCATGAACCTTCTGTAACGATTCGCCTCGCTGCATCCAAACCGCTGCCTCGCCCATCGTAGAGAAATCGAGCACGACCTGGACCTAGTGAAATCCTAGGACACAACACCAGCAAAGGACCTCCAAGCTGCTCAGTCAGCACCCGGCGCATGCCGCCAAGCAACACCAAACCGTGTCACAACTGCCGTCGTCGACGCCTGCGCTGCGACCGCTCATGGCCGACATGCCACAAATGTGCGGTTTCAGGGCAGGAATGCCTTGGATATGGTAAGGTCTTCGTCTGGACCCAAGGCATTGACTCGCATGGGAACGTCAATCCTCCTCCCGGACGAAGACTGCCCGACGATTCTGACAGTTCCACAACCGCCTCTGCCTCACCTCCAGGTAACCAACCAGGCCAAAGTCATGGTGACCGTCCTCGACCTCAACCCCAACCCGATTATAGCGATCAGCATCCGCTGGCGCGTTGGGTCCACCAGGCCCAGCAAGCTGCCCAAGAGGCAGAGGAATTGAATCAGAGTCAGCAACAGCGGTCTGCACAGAATGACGAATCGCCAACGTCAAGCGATACCATGGACTGGTCTCCTCCTACTGGTGCACTTACAGATCCTTTGTTCCAGGATCTTGACCATGCGTCACGATCCTACCTCGCGCACTGTAAGTCTTGGCTCCACTCACTGCCTCTTCCAAGCGGATGCTAATGTATGTCCTAGTCTCTGAGAGGGTTTGCAAAGATCTTGTGGTCCGAGACACGCCTGAGAGTAACCCATTCCGCGAGTTGATACCCTTGACGCGGAAACACCCGCTTCTCTTGCAGGTTATTATTGCGACCTCAGCTATCCATTGGTCCAATATTGTCCGCCGTTTTGAGATCCCTCCTGGTATGACTGATTCTACTGGTATCCTCGCCATGCTACGCTCAAGAGATCTTGTGACACAAAAAGCTCTCATCGATGCCTTGACGGCCAAGCAAAAGGCCATCAGCCACCTTAGAGAAGTGCTCGATACCCTTGACCCGGCCGGTAGCGAAGTGGCACTAGCTGCCATGCACTTCTTCATCAAGTTTGACTTGATTGATTTGAACAAGCCTGACAATCAGAGCTGGAGGGCCCACCTTGAAGGCGCCACAAGTATCATGGCACTCCTCAACCCGGACAGCAACCCTAACGAATCTAGTAGAATACTGCGGGACCGTGTCATTACTGACAGCTTCATGTAAGTCCCGATCGCTGGTATACGCGGGATTAATATTAACCTCTTTAAGTTATAACATTTTGGGGTCGACATTGACCTCTGGAGGGCTCGCAGCTCGCGTCGCACGACAGGCCTTTCAGTTCTTGCCCGTTATGAAGCGGGTGGAGTTGACAAGCTATTTGTCTTGCCCTCCTGAGATTCTCAACATTATCCTTTCTGCGTCAGAACTGTCTCACGAATCACCATGGACAGATCAGTCTTTGGGGGCGGCAGACAAAGCAATCGCCCTGATAGACGAGGCTCTTGCTGTCGATATGGTAGCTTGGGCAAACTACTTGCGGCAACATAACTTAATTCAAGATCTTGACAGCCGAGTGCATCTGGCTGCAGCCCATAGGTCAGCAGCGTGCCTGTACATCCTTCAAGCGCTACCGCTAGTTCGGTCAGTGCGGCCTGTCGACACCGATTTGTTGTTGGACGACGTTTTGAACAATTTGACCGCCCTCGATGAGAACGACCCATACTTTAAGGCTTCATCGTGGCCAACCTTTGTTGCAGGGGCCGAGACACGAGACCCTGAAAGACGCATGTGGACGCTGAGACGGCTGTTGTCGATTTGGCAGATTTGTCCGTGGGGGTATCTCTTCACGGCAATTGAGATGCTCAAGGCAACTTGGGCAATGCAGGATACGCGCGGCTCGGATAACGTCAACTGGCTACATGATCTACGAGGAATGGGGTTTGAAAATTTGATTGTTTGATATGATATGATTTTGGATATGGGATGTTATCTTTGTATCCATTCCATCCCCGTATATTGTGGTGTGTTTCTAGTCAAGCGTTTTTGCGAAAAGTTGAGTCGTGTTTATTCTAGGACTCGTACATCACGGTTGCAAGCTCGGAGTACCAAAGCATTAGCTAATAACTTAGACCAGTGGCGCGTGGTTTTAGCAAGCTGTTCATAGTGTATTACTAGGGAATAGAGGTGTTTGGGCGTCGCAATGGTTATTTCGCAGTGCCGGTTCTAGACTCGTCGAAACTCACGATGGCTTCACCGGTTTCAACAAGCTCCTTTTTGGGAGACAGGATTTATCAGCAGACCCACCACGTATGCAACATGACGGCAGCTTCGTAACATGTCACTACTCGCTCCTCTCCAACTCATCATTACTCGCGAGTCTGGATCGTAGAGGCGAGTCTACGGCGTTGACCCCATCTGCAGCTCTGATTTGTTCAACTAGGGTGTGACGTCCCAAGGCCCAGGGTCCTAGACAGTTTCTACTTTCCCCACTGGTTTTGAAGAACTAAAAGCATGCAGCTTGTCTAAAGCGGGTTGAGCTCGAAATCTCGGCCGAGACCACCTGACCCTCCACGAGACTCGCCTATTCGAGCGAGACAACAAAGGGTAAATGCGCTTTTTCTTTTTGGCCCACGTGTAGGAGAATTTCGCGTGCGGTGTTGGAACGGGGGTCACACCGCATAAGAGTCAAGACGTCTCTTCTCCCCTCTCTCCTCTCTCTCGGTGCTTTGTGATACCCCCTCATCTTGATACCGAGATCTGAGGGGTGTTGGATGTCTAAGTACGTACTGTACATGATCGCTTGTCACTGCAGGGGAGACGTTGAACTTGCACAACAAAGGGCAGCGGTAACGGGAGAAGGTGGAGAGACAATAATTCCCAACCACATGTTCCCATCATTGGCTATTCTTGGGGTGGAACTAACTATCGGACTACGGAGACAAACATCCTTTGTCTCAGAAGGGAGTCGCATCCTCACCAGCGGAACATAATCCGCAGTCATAGCCGTTATAACTAAAGCGAAGCCACAGGTACCAAGATGAGACGCTTTTGTTCGAACATATAGTGTTTGTATCTGATGGACTTAACAGCGGTTATGGCTGTGGAACTGACACGAAATCGCCTTTTGGAGTGTCTGCTCATAGGCCTCAATTGTTTTGTTAACGGCCCTCGGGCTATTTAATGATATTTACAAGGCGTCGGCGGTGGCCTTTGATGATTGCTTAGAGACAATATATGCATCTGAATATTGAAGACATCCTATAGGTTCTCGTCTGGTCCAGTGTAACGAGACTGCAGAGTGAGGAAGGTCGTATGCTTGCAACACATGTATATTGTCGCCGTGTCTGCGCAATTACACTACTTACCTAACTTTAGCTGTTCTGTTCTGTTCATACCACGAGGCTAAACAGATGGTCGGCCGACCTGTGGGAGAACTCATCATGCCTTTGTTTGTAATTCAAGTGTGCGCTGACAACCCACCCAACACATAAAACGGGCTGCCGATGAAATGTCTCTCCTTTATCAGGAAAACAACCTGCGGCAGTAGAGCTCTCGGCCCATTAACTAGTAGCAATACAGTCACTGCTAGAATTGGGCTCCTCAAACTGGCTGGTACATACACCGTTGGGTTTGTTGTGTACGGTTGCAAAGCTCGGCCGGGGTGTAAAATGTATGTGCTACAAAAGCCATGCAGAGTATGCATGTGCCTTACCTATCAGACAGTAGTCTTGGCTACATACTGACCTCTAGCTGGGGATACTAGGAAGTAAAGGCATTCACTTAAGCAGAGCAAAATGCAATATAGGGAGGTGCAAAGGAACGGCCAGGCACATAATGTTGGTCGATGGCGCACCAACAAGCCACGATTGATATCATGGGCAATGACTCGAGAAGCCAGAGAATGGCCACTTTCGAAATGGACAGTGTGATGAAAATAGTAAGATTAAGAATGATCCACGCATACCTCGTGAATGATATACGCCAGCCATGCACCTTGGTCATGATCGTCAATGTAATAACCCAAAACCCAAGCGCCATTTCAAGAAGAGAACTGAACCATAGCCGAGTTGAGAGAAGTTGAATGAAAGGGAAAGGGGGCAGTGCCTGGCCTAGATACAGGGAATGTTGCAACGTGGGAGTTACGGTATCAAAGGGGAACGAAATAAAGAAACCATCAAGTACCGGTCAGGGTTAATAAATATGAATATGTAGGCCGCATGCTGTCGCGGTCGTGGCCTACCAACGTCGGCTATACTGGCGTTAGCTGTGCATGTCTACAAACCACGATCGTAGCTTACCTGTAAGCTGAATCGAGCTTTGTCTGACGACGCTTGGGCTTCAGCCCTGACATAGACGACTTGCCCTTCGGAGACTCATCGGGAGGCTTAGCCTTGGTATCTCGGCCGAGCAACTCAGCTTCCAAGGAATCTAATCCTGATGATGTGACAGAGATGGACGAATTTCGTGAGGCCGGAGTCCGACTGCGGCTATGGTCGCGTTTACGGCCACGACTGCGGCTATGGTCGCGTTTACGGCCACGACTGCGTTCTCTGCCCCGATCTCGATGATGCCGCTCCGGAGATCGTCGACGGTCATCGACATTGCGGGAATCCCTTGCTCCGTGTCCGGAGCTGTCTCGACGTGACCTACGCCGCTTGGGTTCCCTGGGCTCGTACGTGTCTCGTGAATCCAAGTGACCGTCGTGTGATCCTCTGCGATTGGCGTTGGAAGAGCTCTGGGATCTCTGTCTCTTCAATGGTCGCTCAACAGGCTTATCGTCGTCTGAGTGATCTCGTTTGGACTGTTGTTCAAGGACCTCCCCACTCTCGGAGCGTTCACTCAGAGCAGTTTCACCAGCTTTTGGTGGGAGCTCAGATACAGGATCTCCGCTAGGAAGCTTGCCGTCGCGGACAAACGCGGGGTCGAATTCGATTTCTGACCAATACAGTTTTTCATGTATTGGCTTGACGTATTCCTCGATATTGTCAGCTTGGACATAGTCCGATTCGATGCATTTCGCATCCCATTTTCTAGGAAGAAGCACCTCGTCATTATATTCTGCAGGCAGTGGCTTGGCAACTTCGTCTGGTGGATGATGGGGCTCTGGCTCTTTGAAGATGGCCTTGTTCTCCCATTCCCATTCGTCTTCGGTAGCCTTCTCGGGCACTATGTCTGTTCTCTGTGGCGAATCAGGTTTAGGAGTTTCAACTTGAGCCTTTTGAGTTTCAGGTGTCTCTGAAGGTATACTTGACTGTAGCTTGACAGGAGTTGTCAAGACCTTCTTCTCTTCTGGTTTTGGAGATGGTATAGGTTTGGGAAGGCTGGTTATCTTGGGATCAGAACGTCGGTTTCTGTTGTCGTGTGGCTTCTGATCTTGCCGAGGATGAGCTTGATTCTTCTTCTGGCGATTGTCGTGGTTACGATTATGACGGTCATTCTTACGCTTGTTCCGATGATCACGAGAATGATCGGAAAAGTCTCGCCGACCCCTATCAGGCTGCCCGTGCTGATTAGGTTGTGGAGGCTTTGGGGGCAGAGGAGGTTTTGGGGGTAGCGAAGCAGGTAAAGGTAACGTTGAGGCAGAAGTTAAGCGTGGTACGGGAGGCGATCCTGATGATCGATTTGGGCGTGGTATAGGGGGTGCTGGAGATGGAATAGGAGGCCGAGGAGGTGGAGGATGCCCGTACGTAGGCGGTGCGCTGTGGGAAGCATACGCAGGCGGATATGATGGTGGCGGAGCATGCTGCCCATACGGCGTCGAGGCCGGTGGAGGGTAATGAGGATAATGAGGTGGTGGAGCGTAAGATGCGTGGTCTTGACGAGGCGGAGGAGGCCCATAAGGACGCGGATATGAAGATTGTGGTAGCGGGGGTTGGGGAGGAGGTAGAGGAGAAGCATATGTACTAGGAGGTCTCGGAGTTGCTGGAAGACCTGGGGGAGGAGCGCCGTATGAAGGTGGAGGATACGGTTGAGAGTAGCCCGGAGGTGAGTATCCAGGCGCATAACTAAGTGTTGGAGTGCCGTAAGGGGGATAATGAGGAGGATATGAGGGAGGTCCAGTGGGGTAGGGTGCAGGCGGAGGGCCATAACCTGGAGGCGGGCCATATCGAGCCACGCCTGGTCCTGGCACCGGTGTTGGTGCAGGCGCGGGTGCATATTTAGTGATGATGGGTCCTTTGGGCTTCTTGGACCCTCCATGGTGATCTCTGTTACCTCCATGCCCAGAAGTGTTGGCGTTTCTCCAAGCCGCAAGACCACTATCCACGAGTCAATACTTGAAAGAAACAAAGGCCAGATCAGACTGCCGGGACCTAAATACTTACGCCGGCGTTTCCCTAGTAGGTTCCGGGCATGCTATAGTCCAATGGCCAGAACCGCCGCAGTTGTAACATCGAGCCTCCTCCGGCCGAGGTTGGCCAGGAGCCGTGTTAGACATGGCTGGAGGGCGAAGTAAGGTGTATAAAGAGAAGCCTTGACAAACGCAGGACACTATCCTGGTATCAGATGATGGCAGAAATATACAGATAAGACAACACTGTAGCGTCTACAACAGTTGTGAGATGTTCAAGAAGTGCAATATCGACTTGGTCAGCGGGATGTGATGCAATGAGATGCGACGCTCAAGCGCGGACTCGACTCCAGAGAACAAGTTTGAACAAGCGGTCTGAGGCTGACTTGAGTAACACTGTGATACGTCTCACAGCAGAAACCTCAGCGCGACTCAGAGGCGAAGCGAGGCGAGGCGATGGTATTGTTGTGTCAGGTAGCGATGCCCAAGCTTGTCAGTGTCAGTGCCGTCGCGCGGTCGCGATATGCGAAAGCCCCCTCCCTGAACCAGCTCCGGGCTTATCAGAGAGGCTTCATTCAGGGATCCTTGAGGGAAGGGGCCTGATGATATAGACGAGCTTCGGGGAGGTGACGATAGCTTTGAAATTGGCGATGAGGCTCAATTATCAGAGATAATATTGATGGCGATGATAGTCATTGGTGCATGGCGATGTTGGAGGTTGTCGCGTGCGCACGGGCCACCGCTGAAGTCAGGTATGGAAGTTGACACCGAAATAAACTTTGGGCACTTCCTAGGAAATCAGGGCTCTTTTTCTTGGCATGCATCGCTATAAGGAACGCTCCTTAGACAGGATGAAGGCCTGCTACATATGTCTTTAACAGATAGGTACTATCCTATCCCGAACGCTATTCCTCACTGCCTTCCGTCCTTGAACTCTAGACGCCACAGATCATTCTTTACGCTTCAGATCCAGGAAGCATACGGCCCTTAACGAAATCCCAACTACATCGTGCTCGAAGTTATATTAATACAACATAATCAAAATTATGGTCCGAATTCTTACATCACAGTATGTCCGCCTTGCATGTAGTCCAAGTGTGGGGAGTAGGTCGGCCGGGCCTTTTCCCCGCCGAGTGACGACTAAGCAAACCACCACCAGCTAAAACATCCCACCGCCAAAATCACCACCACCACCACCACCAACACTACCATGCTGTATATGTAATCACGAACTTACGATACCCGCGGACATAACCTCTCTTCTTTTTTGTTGCATCGCAAACCCTCGAGTTTTCGCATCCGCCGCGCTCGCTCTACCCTTGGCCGTCTTCGCCCTGCGTCCATGTGAAGTGAAACTGCCTTGGTCCCGATCATGTTGGTGCAACCACCGAGCTCACCTCCAGACATCATCCTTGCCAGGAGCCGAATTCGACGCCGTCACTCTTAATGATACTGACGCCACAACATACGGCCCTCGATCTTTACCACAATACCTGCATAGCGACCATACCGCTCACTCTACCCTCCCGGCATCTATAACGACTGCTATAACCCACCATGCCTGGGCTACCTTGTAAGCGACGCACCCGATCGAAAGGGTTCCCAGGCTCACATTTCTGACCCAGCGTCCGTCGATCTTGACGAGTGCATCTCGCGCTTGTACAACAAGGAGTTGCTTGCCGAGTCTGTCATCGAAGCTATCTGCGCCAAGACCAAGGAGCTCCTTATGCGCGAGTCCAACGTCGTCCACGTCCGCGCGCCCATCACTGTCGTAGGAGATATCCACGGCCAGTTCTTCGACCTTATCGAGATTTTCCGCATCGGCGGCTACTGCCCTGATACCAACTATCTGTTCCTCGGTAACCGCCCACGAGCTTGAGATATGGACAAGGTGGACATTTGCTGACCAAGCCTGGGGCGAAACAGGAGACTACGTGGATCGTGGCATGTTCAGTGTCGAAACAATATCGCTACTCGTGTGCTTGAAGCTCCGATACCCTAATCGTGTACATTTGATCCGTGGAAACCATGAGTCGCGCGGTGTCACGCAGTCATATGGTTTCTACACAGAATGCTCGCGCAAGTATGGCAATGCCAACGTGTGGCATTACTTCACAGACATGTTTGACTTTTTGACTTTGAGCGTCGTAATCAACGATCAAATATTTTGCGTTCATGGAGGTAGGTGCACCAAATCTACGAGAAACAGGCCTTTACTGACATGGGACCCAGGTCTTTCCCCCTCTATTCATTCCATCGATCAAATCAAGATCATAGATCGCTTCCGCGAGATCCCCCACGAAGGCCCCATGGCTGATCTTGTCTGGTCTGATCCTGACCCTGAGCGCGACGAGTTCTCCCTTTCGCCCCGAGGCGCGGGGTATACTTTTGGCGCACAGGTCGTTAAGAAGTTCTTGGCCGTCAACAACATGTCGCATATCCTGCGCGCCCACCAGCTCTGTCAGGAGGGCTTCCAGGTCCTCTACGATGACCGTCTCAGCACTGTCTGGAGCGCGCCCAACTACTGTTACCGTTGTGGGAATATGGCCAGTGTGCTTGAAGTTAGCGACACGGGTGAACGTTTCTTCAACGTGTTTGCGGCCGCTCCCGAGAACGATGTGCATAAGGACCTTCAACCCGGTAACGAAAAGTCTGCCGATGGAAATGCCTTGCCGGACTACTTCTTATAGACGAAAACTACCTACACATACATACACCACCCTAGAGCTACAAGCTCGGGCTTAACGATCTTCACATCAATATGATACCATGTCTTTAACGCAGACATTCACGGATTTGAAACGGTAGATAGAGTTGCATAGCATAGAGCTTGATGTATATAGGCATTTTTTATTCTCCTGCAGTATCGAAGCTCTGAACTGAGCTCCGAATACTGTCTCGTCAGCGACGAGTACATGATAAGAAACAGAGCAACCACCGTTCTCCGACCCAAATAGGGTTTCCTTTTAACTTTATGTGAGGTTTTTGTGTGTGTACATTCTTCTTCAATGTTCAGGTATCTCATTATCTCATGACTTGTGTGATATGTATTTTCGAGTTATGTTGTTGGTACGCGCATTCAAGGCATCGGCGTTTACCAGTCCTTGGCAATGTCGAAACTCCACTCAAACTCGAGATGCTTCTTCTTATCGTCGTCCACGAAGCTAGAGATGGCGTTGTAGTGGCCACGAGCGAGCATGCCGCTGGGAGCCTCCTCCTCCTGGACTGGAAGTGTGTCAGTGGTCAATTCTATGCGTTTCAGATATAAAACCTACACTTCTTGACATAGGTGGGCTGCTTGTCGGTGTTGGGAGCATAGCTGCCAATCATCTCAGAATCCTTGGAAACACGGATGCCCTTTCGCTTGACGACCTGGACGTAGTGAAGACCGCTGAGGATCTCGTGCTGGACCTTGAACTTGGCGCTCATGGTGAACTTGGCACCCTCCTTGATGTTGAAGGGCTTGTCCTTGAGGGTGGTCTCGCTTCCAGGGGTAGAAAGGTCGATGGTGACAGGAGGACGACCAGGAGAGTCCATTGTCAAAGAAAGAATGATACAGACTCGGGGGTCATTGGGGTCGGAGATGTCGGTACCGCCGCCGAGACCAAGGGACTCCTTGTATCGCTGGAGAGACTCATCGCCGGCATCTGAAGGATAGAAGTGTTAGCCTGGTTGCAACTGAGGCAATTGGCTTGGCAGAAGCGGTAAGTGGGATCGCAGTCGAGCGGGGTTGACTAGATCTAGGTGTATGTTCTGATACAAGATATTTTTGTTATATGGCTTGAGCTGGAGCTGCAGCTGCAGCTAAAGCTATAGATACAGCACACAACGACAATGAAAGCATCATAACAAGTATCATGCCATGTCGATGCCATATTACGAGGCGGTAACACATGCCCCCATGCGTTGCGCACACCATAGAGCCTCAGTCCAAAAAGCAGAGGGGAGAGAGAAAGCACCTACCCATCTGCTGGTACTCAGCCAGACTCTGCTTGGGCTGAGAGAGCTTGTAGCCCTGAGTCTCCTCGGGCATAGTATCATCATCGTGAGAAGCCATGGTGGGCGAGCGGGGCGAGTCTGGCAACAAAGGCAAAAGAGGCGGGGTGATGAAGAGACAGAGGATGATATGCTACAGCACAAGTCGAGCGAAGCTACCTAAGCAGAAGTTAGGTAAGTAGAATGGAGATGGAGAGTTGGGTAAGAAAGGAGAAGAGGAGAGGAAGGGGATAAAAGAAGAAAGCTTACTCGTCGATCGAGACAAGGTAGAGGTGAGTTTGGAGGGGCTTTCCATTGCACAGGCGGTGACGATAGAGGGGCTGGAGGGGCTTCCCGTTCCCACAGGCGGTGTTGCTGCTGCTACTGCTTAGCGGGACTGGGCCAGAGGCGGTCGCTGCAGTGGGGCATGGAGATTGAATGGATGAGTCCAATTGGTGTGCGATTGATCTCAGTCAGAAGTGCTAAGGGCGACACCAATGGTTGCTTTCGGTTGTTATGGAGAATGTATCGTCTTCAGGGGTTCAACGTGAGACTGAATGAGGCTTATTTTGGGTAGTTTATGGCGGCTGTGGCTCGATGTGTTTCGAGGTGGGAGCAGGCATCGGATTGCAAACGCCTTGGGACGCCAAGTTGTTGCGTCTACACCCGTTGACTGCCTTAAACAGTCGATAATTCTTCGTAGGCTCTGTTCATTCATATCTCGATGTCAGATCAATATCGATAGAGCCTTGGGAGGGATCGCGACATGGAAGACGATATCGCGAAGTGGACATCTAGCGTCGTACTGCTGCTACAGGGTATGGAATCCGTTTCTACTGAGTCCCTCACAACCGACCTTTTGAGTTTTACGGCAGCTAGACGACTTGTGAGTACAGTGGCTCTATTATGGAGAGAATCAACATATCACGGTAGGTGGTGAATTGGCGTCCTGCGAATAACCGATCCTTCAAACGCGTTGGACTGGCGCATGATGAGTTATGACCAAACCTCGACGTTGCTGTCATGCACGTGAATGTACGTCGACAAATTCGAGACCTAAGCAGCATCAGAAAATAACTTACAGCACATATAGCAAATTTCGCAGGGAACTCCAGGTAAGAACCGTCTGTCAACCAGAGCAAGATGAGCCAGGGTTTAATGATATGATGGCAGATGCACCAAGGGCCAGGTAGAGTTGTAGACTAGGGCTTCGATCATGGAAGGTTTCGATCTCATCATGGATCCCGATCAAACTGTCTTGAACGCTCGGAGCTCTTTGTACAGCAGGTGTCAGTCAGATACTGGAACAGGCACGCTGGCATGCAGCACTGCTTAACGCGCGATAAGTGACATGGTGCGTCGTCATTCGCCAATGTCGCAGCTGGTAGCATCCCATCCATCGCCGAACACAGAAGACGTGAGTGAGACTAAAATGGTCGCACTCGTCCATTGTCTCTCTTTAGTGACCTCAGCTGTCTGGGTAGCTCGTCAATCGTCAAGCCCCATGCATGCCATGTCTCTTGATTGTTTCGCTTCCCAGTTCAAGCTCGTCTCATGGCGCCGCACCCGAACCAGACAACCCGAACCCATGCCAGTTTCCCCGCGTTCTGAGCCAGCCCAGCAGTTCGCCGGGCAGTTCGCGCGCCGGGCACAGTGAGCCCAGGGGACCCCAGAGACTCAATTGGGGGTGTGGTTGACCCTGAAGACCAACGTTGGTTGGCGTTGGACGTGTTGAGCTGGGCCTGGTAGGCTGGTTACTAGGGGCGGCAGAAGAGTTGCTGGCAGACTCTAGAACAGAGTTTCCCCACGTGCACTCCTGGCTAGTCAGAGAATCGAAGACGACATCAAGAGCTGTACAAGTGAGGGCACGAGATTAGGAGTCCAGCCTGCAAAACATGTTGCTTCTCTAATTTGAGACGCTGTCTCTTCACTCATCAAACTGAGAAGATGAAGCAAATCAAACAAACACCGACTGGATCTGCCGGGGGAAAAAAGAGGGGATGTGTAGAAAGGAGATACGTACTCCCTGGGCAGGGGAACTCTTCGGGTGATAGCGCTAAAATGGGGTTAATTTGATCAAAGATTAAGAGAGAACCTCAGATTCAGAGTCTCACGCACCCAAGATCTAGTACCAATCTACCTCGCAGCTCTCCACTTTGCTTCTGCCTACTATTCCCCTTTAAACCAAAGAACCCGCCCAACAGGGCCACAGCCAAACCCTCGACGCTATCGAGCAGCTAATTTGCGCGACTCTCATCTCACCACTTCCCTCGAGTCTTGTCGCGAATCCTTCCTTTTTCCACTTTCATCTACTTCATCTCATTTTTCTTCTCTCCCTCTATTTACGGCATAGGCACTGCTAAAGCTGCCTGCTTTCTTACCAATTTTATTGCCTGAAGCGCGATTGACGTTCTTCGAGGCTTCCTTTTTCTACTGGATGAGACAAGCTCTGCCTTGACACGGTACGTCCAAGCCAAACCTGTCGCGGCCCGTTCTCCCCGATTTCGAGCTTGCGCCAGAAACCAACCACGTTGCACCGCGATCAATACAGCTGACACGACTTTTCCACCTTGTACAGGCTTCGTTCATTTTACAATCACTTGCGCGCCGAGATACGACGGCAGAAATCGTCGCCCGTCGCGATTACGCTTTGATTCGTCGATCGTGAAGTAATCCAAATCGGTCGCGCCGCGCCCGGTTTTATCACGGCAAACCAGCATAGCATCGTCCAACATGGCTCCCCAACATGAGCGCGTTTTGCCCGCTAAGCACAACCCTCTTATGACTGAGGGGGTTCCCGATCGTAAATCCCCCCACCATTTTGCCGTCGCGAGTTCGCATGCTCATCATTACTTTTAGATGCGGATTTGGTCTCGCGTAGACGCCTCGGCCAGACCAAGCTGACACCTAAGATGATCGGCACTGGCGACGCTGAGCACGCAGCTCTTGGCGTTTTCGACTACGCGCATCTTCGAGCTCCCCTGCCCAAGGGAATCGTCTCGGGCATCTTCAAGTCCAGCCCCAACAGCTATTTCCTCATGCGACGCAGCTTTGATGGTTACATCTCGGCGACTGGCATGTTCAAGGCCAGCTTCCCTTACGCTGAGGCATCCGACGAGGAGGCCGAGCGTAGATACGTCAAGTCCCTCCCTACTACGAGCCCCGAGGAGACTGCTGGCAACATCTGGATCCCCCCGGAGCACGCTCTCGCCCTCGCTGAGGAGTACAAGATTGCTCCGTGGATCCGCGCCCTCCTCGATCCCGCCAAGATTACTGTGACAACCCCTCCGGACTCTCCGGCGAAGAACATCGTGCCACCTCCCAAGTTTGACCCTATCAAGGCGTCCCAGCCTGTGTTGGCTCCCCCCACTCCATCAACTGTTTCTCGAAGCACTCGCTCGCGTCGTTCCGCCAGCCCTACCAAGAGTACAAGACGCGCTCCTGCTTCGCCTCGAAAGCGAAGCACACGCGCCAAGGCAGAGACCGTCGAGACCATTGCCGAGAAGACCGATCTTGTCAACGGCGCGGCTGAGACTGAGGCCAAGGTCGAGGAGGCGAAATACGCCGACATTGTCCTGCAATCTACCGAGTTCGAGCCTGCCATTGTGCTGGAGCCTAGAGAGGAGGATCCCAAGGTGAAGGTCCACATTGAAGAGGGTATCACAACGGATGATGCTGGCGTCGAAATAAAGCGTACGATCACCGAGGTCGAGCTTCCCCTCCCCACTGCTGGCGAGCCTCCAACCGCCGAGGAAATTGCGCAGATGATGGAAGCAGCCAAGGAGATGGTTCAAAAGAGTAAGGACGATGTAGAGCTCAAGGCTGAGAATGAAGACGAACAACAAGATGCCCCAGCTTCTGCTAAGAAGAGCAAGCGAAAGGCTGGCGACATCTCGCTGGGAGACAAGGACGAGGAGGGAACGGAGAAGACCCCAGAGTTGCAGCCCAGGTCAAAGAAGGTCAAGACCGAGACGCAGTTGCGGAAAGAAAAAGTCAAGAACCGCGCACTACTTGGATTGGGTGCCACCGTTGCAGTTGGGTAAGTACATGTATATGCTGTGTGTGTTTGGTACGATTGCTAACCAGTTGACAGTGCCATTGTTCCTTGGCTCATGAACTTTATCTAAGCTACGAATTATCATGTCATGTCTTCGGTAACTAGGCCTTAGTAGGGACCTGAATAATCCCACAACGACCATGGCTGCGATATATGGATGGGACAGGCGGATTGGATCGGCGCGGCTCTTGTTTTTTTTTTTTGGTTGTTCTTCGTTTTCTGTCGCTGTGTTTCACTTAACGGAATTCACTACCCAATACTCACCCACATTGTCGGAGCAAGATGTCTAGAGTAGCCTCTCGGGGAGACGCTACTTACTATACCACATCGCTATACCTAAACTTCCCCTCCCTTTTCTTATCAACTTTTATTACCAAAACTTAACCCCCCTATTGCACATACCCCTTTAGCCTGGAAGTCGCCGACACGAGATATGTCGGTGAAGTCTGGGTTTTGCTTGCTTGATTGGTTCACTTTGCCTGACTGGATGTTTTGGAGAAGACTGGGCATGACGAAGACGGGAAGGTCATGTGAGAGAACCTCAGTGAGGTGGACTGTGTCGACTCCTATCGGACTATGTATAAAGGCCTTGAGAAAATAAAATAAAAACTAATACGACACTTGCTGTGCTTGGTACACCTATTGCTTACTTGGTGTGATGAGACATACCTCTCGACTGCTAAAACTCTAGTGAGTCTTGCCCTGTGTTTTAGCGCTCGTGCTCTCTGATCCCCCCAGCTTCCCCGCATACTCCCTCCCATTAACCAATCTCCAACTTGTTCATCATGTCATGTACTCGGCAACCCCAGCTCTGGCTAAGTACGGCAATGGCCGGCTGTCTTTCGGGTAACCATTCCCCCACACGCCAACGGGTCTCAGTGAGATACCGGTCTGTTGTAAAGATTCTGTTTCTTGTAAATCATACCGCTTGACCAATTGGATATACCGCTTCTACTCAGTAAAGCATTATTGTCCGTTCTTGTTGACCAAACCCTGAAGCTGAGCCCTCCCTCATAAACGCTGACATGAGACCTCCAATGCGCCTCGGAAGCTTCGTGCTTCGTCGAGGCTTTGCCAGTTCAGCACGACGACTGGACAACTATGGTTTCATTGGTCTAGGACTGATGGTATGCGAGTTCCTATACACTAACGGGAACCATCAGATGCTGACGCAGACGCAACAGGGATATCAAATGGCAAAGAACCTCCAGTCAAAGTTGAAATCCTCAGATAAGGTGTCCATCTTTGACATCAACCCTGAGGCAATGAAGGGTCTAGAAACAGAGATGAAGGCAGCTTCATCGGGAGCCCAAGTCGAGCTGGCAGCCAGCGCGTTCGACGCATCAAAAGACGCTGTAGGCCTCTCCCTTACCATGACCTTGTTCTTGTTATGTATTATGTCACTAACCCTCTCAGGATACTATCATCACCGTACTTCCGGAACCCCAGCACGTCAGGGGCGTCTATGAGTCCATCATCACATCATCTCTCCCCAAAAAGGACCGCGTCTTTATTGACTGCTCAACCATTGACCCGTCTACGTCACGTCAGGTTGCCAAGACGGTGTCTTCGGCTGGCCAGGGCACATTTGTCGATGCGCCCATGTCAGGAGGTGTCGTTGGCGCAACTGCTGGGACACTCACCTTCATGCTCGGCGCCTCGCCCTCTCTGGTCCCCCGCCTCGAGCCTGTTCTACACCTCATGGGGAAGAAAGTCCTGCACTGCGGCGAGCAAGGCGCAGGTTTGTCCGCCAAGCTGGCCAACAACTACCTCCTGGCTCTCAACAACATCGCCACCGCGGAGGCCATGAACCTGGGCATGCAATGGGGTCTGGATCCGAAGAAGCTCGCGGGCGTCATCAACGTGAGCACGGGGAGGTGCTGGCCGAGCGAGGTCAACAACCCCGTGGCGGGCGTCGTCGAGACGGCGCCGGCCAACAGAGACTACAGAGGCGGGTTCGGCATCTCACTCATGAAGAAGGATCTCAGACTGGCCATGGTGGCTGCAGAGGAGGCCGGTGCGAGGATGGAGCTGGCCAAGACGGCGTTTGCGGTGTATGAGGCTGCTGAGAAGGAGGAGACATGCCAAGGAAGGGACTTTTCGGTCGTGTACCGGTACTTGGGGGGTAAGGAGGAGCAGAGCTAGAGTTAGAAGGGAGGATTATATAGAATAAGCAGCGTCCAGAGGTTTTCAAGTTTGTACTTGCACACTCGTGAGAGATCTGCAATCTCAAAAGACATGCCACGTGAAACAGAATCAACGTCAGATGGGCTATCAAAAACGTTCCGAAATCCTACTACCAAATAGCATTGACGTCAGCAACGACATCAAAACGGACCAGATATGACCCGGCGCCACGGACCCTCACGGCCAGGGTTCGGCCGCGAAGTAAATAACGGACAAGCCTGGGCCAACCAGAGACAGAGATACCCGAAGCAACGCGAGAAGCGCGAGGAAAGCGAGCAACAAGCATTGAGACAAGAGGATCTACGCCCGGGAATGACAGCAGCCGTGGCTTGGCATTCGCATCCCAAGAGTGCTAGTCTAGTTCGCTGTCAGTTTAATCTCAACCAGCAGCGAACTGAGCATTCTGTGTAATTCGTGTAGCCAGAATAGCCCCGAACTCCGGCTGTAGAGGTCCGGTCCGTAAAACCCGGAGGAATCGAGTCAGCAAACAGCTGCCTTAAGGCTTACGGATCATGGATGGGTAGTTTTGGTATGGTATTGGATTCCCTTTCCTTTCTCTCCTTTGCATCAAACGCGGTCATTCAAGTCCAAGCGGGTCTTTTGAAACGAGCCCTCGGATCGTCATACCCAGACAAAGAGGCAAATTCCGACGACTATTAATATTTACCAATCTATTTACTTGGCTCTTCCCCTTCTTCCTTCCATCGTCATCACATTAGACCGAAATATCCATCATGAACGAACTATTCGCCCGTCGTCCGGCAAGTTTCGACGACTGCACCGACATCACCGCCCTCTGCCCCGTCGGGGCTACGGTACTGGGCTATATTCCCAACAAAGGATCCAGCATCTTCTTCACAATTTGCTTTGCGCTGCTGTTCTTCTCTGCTGTGGGATTAGGCGTTTGGAAGCGAACATGGACCTATGCTGCGACTCTTGGGGCGGGTTTGCTACTTGAGACTATCGGTACGTCTAGCAATTCAACTACAACACCGCATAACTCGTCAAAACAATGAGAAAGGAGCTTGCAAATGCTAACATGTCTCAGGCTACATCGGCCGTATCCAGATGGACCCAAACCCATGGAAATCATCAGCCTTCCAGACCCAAATATGCTGTATCATCATCGCCCCGACCTTCATCTGCGCCGCCATCTACCTCACCCTCAAGCACGTCGCTCTCGCTCTCAACCCGTCCCTCTCACGAGTCCATCCTCGCTGGTATCCTCGCATCTTCCTCCCCGCCGACTTGTCATGCCTCATCATCCAGGCCATCGGCGGCGGCGTCGCGGCAGCATCCAAGCGCAACCAGCCTGACCTCGCCCAGAACGGCAACCGGACCATTGTCGCCGGTGTCGTCCTCCAGGTCATCGTCCTTCTCGCCTTTGGCGCCATGGGCACCGATTACTACCTGCGTGTGAAGAAGTACATGCACAGCCCAGAGGCTGCCCCTGAGTCGTTGCGCGTATGGCAGGACAAGAAATTCCGCTTGTTTGGCTTTGCCGTCACCGGCGCTTACCTGGCCATTCTCACCCGTTGTGTCTACCGGTTAGTACTCTCTTTCTGACCTTCATGGGGTCACCACCTTTGTCTTTCTTACATCAGCTGACGCGAGAACACAGAATTGCTGAAATGGCTGGCGGTTGGGGCAACCACATCATGCAGGATGAGCCTAGCTTCCTCGTGCTCGATAGCTCCCTTGTTCTCGTCACGGGCTTCCTGTTGACGGCCTTCCATCCTGGCCTATTCTTCCCCCAGATGGCAGTCAACATGCGACGAACGAAGAAGACGACTGGGGCTGACACTCCTGCCGATTCTTCCGGCGAGGAGAGAAAAGTGGAAAACTCGTCTGCCTAAAAGAACATAGTTGGAATATATTTCGATGGGCCATAGGCATAGCCTTTTGGGTTTGGTCTTACTTGAACTGGGCGTAGGGCGCTTAATACTATATCAGATTTTGTAGACTCAGATGAGTCAAAGTTGAGCGTCTTTTATGTAATGTTTTCTATCAATATTAGGATTTGACCAGTCTATCAGCTTCCCCATCATCGTCGCTGTCCGTCTCCTCATCGTCATCATCATCGTCGTCGTCGTCGTCATCTTCTTCCTCTTCCTCCTCGTCGTCTTCTTCCTCTGATGACTCCTCTTCTGATGACTCCTCTGTCTCTTCACTTTCTTTCTCCTCTTCACCAAGCCAATCATCCAGTGTCTTAGCACCTACTGCCTCGCCTGTGCCGTTTGCATTTGTCTTGCTAGGCATCACTGTCTTGGCTGCCTCGTCGAGTCTGTCACTAGCAGGCAGAGTACTTTTCTCCACATCGTACCTGGAACTTTGACTACCTTCAGGCTCTCGCAGTCGGTGATCAGGTTGCTGTCCTTCTTCGACCCAGTCAGGCAAGGGCTCATATCCCCGAAGACCATGGATGCCACCGCCACCGGCAAGTACCAGGGTGGAAGAGCCCAGCAAGAATCCTTTTCGAGACTCAGATGGACTGGGAGCCTGTGGCGCGGGCTTCTCAGCAAGCAGCATCAATGTCGCCAGTTGAGGAACCGCAAGAAGAGCTCGATACATTCTCGCACGATCTCGAAGGTCGAACGACGTGTCATATCTGACAAGAAGAAGAGCATACTCCCACAGTCTCACGATAGGATGCGTGTCCGTCTCCACTGGTGGGTCCTCCTCCGCGTCCCGCTCATTTTCCGCTTCACTCTTGCGGTTGAGGTGGTGAAGGTAGACCTTGGCTGCCAAGAGCAGAATCTGTTGCTTGGCAACTGGCGATTCATTAGTAAACTCCTTGAGCAAGATGCGAAGAACATCTGGCGCAATATTATCCTCTCCATTCAGGCCAGAGAATTCACCAACCAACCACACGATCGTGGCACGCGCTTGAGGGTCTGTTGCTGAATCGAGGTTCTTCGCTAGCCGGACAACCGTTCCAATATGTCCCTGAACGTCCTGCTGTATCAAGTGACGAATGACGGTCAACGACTCGGCGGCAAGCGTACCATCCAGGCTGGTGATCTGGCCCAAGAGCAGCTTCAAACATCGAGGAGCCGTAGTAGTATCAGTTTGGGCGCAGCGGCCAATAGCACGCACCGCTTCGCGAACCAATGCTTTGTTCGTTCCCTGCGAGAAGTGTTCAAGCTCTTTCAGAATAAGACTTTTGACGTGAGACGGGCTGTGGGGGAAGATAATTGTCAAGACTTCCAGCTTCAACTCCCAGACAGGAGCAGGGTCGGTGGCCCGAACCAGGAAGTGGCTTGCATACTTAACAAAGTCTGCGGGTCGAATGAGACACACGGCAACAATGTTGAAGAGGGCGGTCTCTTGTATGTCCTGTGCTCCACGAAGCAAGGCAATCAAGGGGCCAATGGCCTGCTTTACATATTCCGGCGTTCCGATGTCGACATAGCATCGAGTGACGGCGACGACAACACCAGCATTCCGGCTCTGCAGAAGCGGTCTGATTCCATTCAACAGCAGTGCTAGGTCTGGGTCCAAGACTGACGATCCCTGACCTCGATTGCCCTGTCGTGATTCGCCATAGAAGTCATCCACTTTCTGGCCCTGAGAATTTTCGGTAGATTCGTCTGCCGACTGTGACTTTTGAGGAAAACACTTGCGCGCGTAGTACATCATCAGTCGCAGTGTAGCCAGCTGGCTCCATTCGTCCATATCCACCACTTGCTTGATGAGAGCGCGATAATGCTTATGTATAAGATCTATCCGGTCAGGACAAACCTCTAAGAAAGCCGACACGGCAGCTCCAGCGACATAGTATTGCTTGTCACCCAGCAAAGTCGTCAGGTATTCGATCAGCTGCGGCGCTTGACTCGGGTCTAATCGATGGCACTTCGGGATCGCAAGGGCGGCGGCTTTCCGCACAAAGGGGCTCATGTCCGCGGCGCCTTTCTTGATAGCGAGAGACACAATCTGGCTTATGACAGGGACTCGAATTCCCGACATGGTCTTGAGGGCGAGAGCTCGGACTTGGGGGTTCTGGTCGGATAGTGATTTTTGAATCGTGTTGATAGATAGTAGGGCGAGGTCGGGCTCCTGTTCGGCATGGTGAATAAGGTAAATGTAGACAAGCTTTTTAATCTCGATATTCGGGGATGCGACGTTCTTGACAACAGATGAGAAGAATGGTAAGGTCTTGTGGTTGCGGTACATCATCTGCCTCATCATTATTAGCACCGAGCTACACGGCCACGAGAACGGCACCACGCACCGCGATAACACGCCGTAGTCCCTCAAGAACCTCGCGCTCGTTCCGACTATCCAACAGCTTCCTCATCTGGTTTCGGTCCAAGGGCCTCGAGCTTGTGCGCGCACCGCGCGTCGCCTGGG
This sequence comes from Fusarium nurragi, assembly GCA_012977755.1. Lineage (NCBI taxonomy): Eukaryota > Fungi > Ascomycota > Sordariomycetes > Hypocreales > Nectriaceae > Fusarium > Fusarium nurragi. Next base: position 131,400 of record JAALXI010000174.1, on the reverse strand, counting down.
CTGCATCGAGGGTGAGCTCCCTCGCTAGGGAATCAGTCAGTTCAGTTGAGCAACAGACAGGGCGGTCAGCGAAGAGACATACCAGTCTCCATGAGACTCGAGATCCTCGCTATTGACTCCATTGCGCGAGTAAGCTTTGGAGCTTACGCCGCGTTGAGGTGAGGGAGAGAGAGCTTTCCGACGAAGGAACTGGATGTAGGTGTTTGAGATGACGTTGAGTGCTTGTTGCCGCGAACTGTGGAGGTGGAGGGGCGTGACGGGCACAGCCGGTGGGGGGCCAGGAACAGATAACTACAGTATCCTCATAGCAACTTATACCAAAGCAAAACAAAAAATCGATACTTCTGCTGATGGAGGTTGGATAATCATCATGACTTCTACCACGAAAGAGTCTGTCAAACTATAAAGGTGTGATAAAAAGTCGAGGGCAGTCCATACCGTTATTGCTACTATCTTCATTTGAACGCTGGCTACCCTGTATCCTTGACACGACAACCATGGCATCTCAACCCATCGTCCTCTCACCAGCAACCCCCTCGGAGCTTCTGTCATATATCATATCTTACCATCGATATCCTACAACATTGATAGTAGGTTCGTCTAGAGCAGAGTTCCACGCATCACTCATCGAGGATATTGCACACCATCTCACTATCCATGATGAGCAACAAGAGAACGACTACAAAGACTCAACAGCAACATCTCCATCTCATGGTCTTTTAAAAGCACCACTCTATCAAATAGCCATATCTCGCCATATTCGAATCATATTCGCGCCAACCGTCACACATCTACGCGCGTATCTCTCTGTCTTCACACCCAATAATTCCTCCATCTCGGCACCACCAAATCACAAGCCGAGTTCTCATGCACCACTTCTTCTGATCTATGGCCTTCTAGCTCTCCATCGCGATGCAAGCGAATGGTCTGCTCAAGGGATCTGCAACTCAGCAGCGCTCTTAGTGGATGCTGCGGCACGGAATGCCTTCAGAGCTGCTATTATTGAGCCAAAGGGTACAGGCGGACATGTAGACCTGGAACATCTTGCAAGAGAAACGGTGCCACTGTTAAACGGCACAATGAGAAAGGACGATGGGTCATGGAGTGGACGGACTGTCAATATCGAACAAGTCTTGAACCGATGGTTCGAATCTGAGACTCATGATCAGGGCCACTGATCTATCCAGGTGCTCCCGTTACAAGAAACCATTTCAGAGGATTCATATCATCAAATGTACTATATACCCATATTGAAAGCATCGCATCATTAACATGCTCAAAACAGACGTGATCTTGGCGTTAACATTAACATATCATCATTGCACCCCTTCAACGCCGTCCCATGGTATCAATCCAAATATCGCCGCCAACCGTAACGTAAAGCAGGAGAAAACACGAAGCATAACATGATCGGACCTAAGCAATCGCCTGCTCCATCTCAGCAATGTACAGCTTGATATGTGCCTCCATCTTGCGGTACTCTTCATGAGCGCTGTGAACCTCGTTCTCAATGTTCTCCTTCAAGTCAAGCATCTATGCACAAATTAACAATCTGCAGCTCCAACAATGAACATCGAAGTATGACTTACCTTCTTTTCAGTTTGCTCAATCCTGACACGTCGAACCTCCATCTCCTTGCCCTTCTCCGTATGCTCCTCGGTGAGCTGTTTGTGAACCGCCCGGAGCTCGTGCATCTTCTCTTTGGCCTCCTGAGCCTTGTGATTACTTTGCTCGCGGAGCTTTTCTGTTCTCTCCATCCACTTGGATAGCTGGCGCTTCAGCATAGTCTCGGTACGCTCAACTTCGCGCGCGTTGTTACCACGCTCTGATAGAGCATCCCGCTGCTTAGCGTTGCGTGCCAGTTCCTCTTCCTCCTTGGCGAGTTCTGACGCAATCTCATCGAGGATCTTGATGCATGATGCGACGTCGGTTGATACAACCGAGAAGGAATCCGTCGAGGTCTGAAGAGCTCGGGCTCTTCGGTCCAAAGCGTCGATGTGCGACTTGTCATTGTTCAGGATTTCACGTAGCTCTGCCAGATTCTCCTGAAGATCCGATGCGCTCTGGAGCACATAAGGTCGCAGCTTGGTGCTTTCTTGTTTCAGAGTGACCTTTTCGTGCGTCTTTTGTTCCAATACGGCAGTGAGCTCGCCCTTCTTTTGCTTGGCCTCCTCAAGTCGTGCAGCGACCCTTTCCTGGTTTCGTCGAAGCTCGAGAAGTCTCTTCTTGAGCTCTTCATTCCTCATTGTCTTTTCTCGGACTTGCGTCTCCATCGCTTTGCGGTTGTGTTTCATATCCTCCAGTCGGCCCTCGTTCTCCTGGTTCTCCGCATAGAGTGTCTCGATTCGGGTTTTTGTCGACTCAGCCTTGTTATAATACTGGTCGATAACAGCGGTCTGGGACTCGCGAAATCGAACAAAGTTGATCAAATAACTGAATATCTTGACGAGGCGGTCATATGTCGGTTTGTACAAATCGTTGAAGCTGAAATCGGTGATGCCGCACTCAAATAACAGTCTGCGGAGCGACACGTAGAAGCCCATCAGGTTGCGAGTGTCCGGAGGGATGACATCCGCGTACTCCCCTACAATATCCTCGGCGGCGGCACGCATGGCCGGCTCGACAGTCTCGCGCGTCGCATTGAGAAGAAGTTCGGCGAACCATTCAAAGATTGCCTGAACATGCGCTGCATTTGGCTTTTGAAGATCTGCGACGGTAAAGTTGATTCCGATGTCGGTAATGCAGCCTACGATTTCGCGGTCAGGGAGGCGCATAAAGGCATCGGCCTCCTCCTCCTTCTTTCGCGTGCGCGATTGCTGCTGCGAGGTTGGAATAATGCTCATTCGCGGATTGTATGCCATGGTTGATGATATCTTGGGTTGTGATTGAGTCGGGCTCACTTCTCTGGTTGCGCTTTTGGGTTAGTTTATCGCGATTGCTGAAAATGATAAACACCAGGTGGCTGTTGCCGTGGAAACATGTAGAAGTGCATCACGTGATGCTAATCATCGAAGCTGTCAGTGCTGTTTCAATCAATAGAAGATTCCGTGCACATCTCAAACAGGTGGCTTCAGATAAACTATGACTGTTGAATGTCTTTCCTCAATTATGTCATTGCTTTAGGTGATCTCATACTATGTACATGGATTGCTGCTGCATTGCAGACAACATCCCACTGCAACTACATGCAACTTACGGCTAAGAGTCCTCCCGGCCTGACTGCTCTCCTGGACTTACATGTTTGTACCTTATTCATGCTTAAACTATGACAGGATTTGATCAGCATTGACCCCGTTTCTTCAGTACAAATAATTTTGAGTATGATTCTCAGTTTGAGAGGCATGGCTGGACATGTTCTGCGAGTGTTAACTAAGTTGACGAATTGAAATCATGCTCATCCACCAGAGCTGATGTATCACTCCAGATAGTCACGATGATTGTCCAACATGTGATCGGCAAGAATCGATTGGTAATCCTTGACTATATTGCACTGTGTCATCTCACTTGCAGCCGTCAACTCGTCTTGTGCCTTTCTAACCTATCAATTAATCACTCAACTCGCGTGGCTGTGGTAATGCAGCAGACGCAAGCACAGAGAAGCCAGTTGCCGTGACATCTATTCTCTGCAGCATGTAGTGAATATTCAGTCAACCAACTGAGCCAACTCACAGCACCTTTACCCTCGACTTGCTTGTTGGAATTCGGAACCAAGTGTGTTTGCTATCCAGTTCCTCAGCACTCTTTGTCCCACGTAATTAGTTGCACTCAATAAAGACTCGTAACTGCTACGTATCGCATCCACGTGGCGGTCCGCCAGCACGTCTGAGCCAGCTCGGACCGTTTCATTGCTTTTCGAGCGGTACCCCTGGAACGATACGCCATCCTCTTGCTCTGGCCTGGCGCCTGGCAAGGGGCAGCCAGATCTGAAGTTTCGGCCCCAAAAGCAAAGACTCGATAACCCCGTGCGCTATTGAAACGTCAGAGATCGATTGGCTGTAGCCCTGGTCCCTAGAGCCAATGCATCCCAATGAAACCAAGCCTCAGGGGCATCGAAACGTTCGCGGCTTTGACCCGATTGACTCTAAGAAAGGAGTAAACCCTATTTTCTTTTCGCTTACGCCGAAATGTTTAAACCGGTTTGCAGATTCAATTGACTCATCGACCCATTAACTGACTCATTGGCACTGCCTTCGAATAGAACTCGGCTCGGAAGTTGACAAGAAACCTATTGGAATAGGCAACGGGAAGCGACATACATCGAGTCGTGGAACGCAAACAACTCTCGGGTATTGGCTGTGAGCACCTTCTCCTGCATGACTTGACATGCATTGTCCCTTGCGGGAAAACCTTCTTGGACAAGGAACCCCCGTGTCAAGTATTTGCTAAGGTTATGGAGGGATGGGCCACCCGCACTTTGTTTCCGTGGCGGGATCCGGGAGTGTTTTAGATTCACCACAGTTATTAGACAGGGATCCCTTTTCTTGCTGCATGATGAGTGATTGCCATTGGCATTGTGACATAGCGGTACAGAGCACCATGTATGTAGAAACCAGTTATTCAGACCCTGTCAGTTCGTGTTGGGGTATGCTGAGATGTCACAGGCCGGAGAGGTAAGTCAAAAGCAAACCGTCTGGTCCCTGATTCGCAACGTCAAGGTCCAAGCTCCACGTTCCAACGGTCGCGCGGCGGGAGTGCTAGAGCAAGGCAGGTTCCGTGGTAGATTAGACAAGCCCAAACTCGCCAGCCACCAACCAAGACGACCACCAGTCACGGCCATGTATGACAAGTCGATTGATTGTGTGACGTCCAACCCTGGAGGCCTGGAGTCCAAGCTGAACTGGCCTAGCCTGCCGCCTTTATTAACGACTGAAGGAAATCCTGATTTACTCTGTACAAATGAACAGCCAAGAGCTTGAAGATTTTGGCAGATCTTTGAACCAGAACTCTGTGCAGCTATGACGCTCATTTCTATGTTAAGGTGGGATCGACGTTGAGAACGGACGAAAACTTGATTCGGAGATAACCCTACCCATGCATGCCATGTTCCTGACGAAAGCCTAGGGTTGTACTTGAGAGTTCTGCACTGAAGAGGCGGCAGTTTGAACCGTTTCTCTCTGCCAGGGATCTGCATACGGTAGTTGCTGCATTTCAATCAGGAATATGCCTAGATAATGAACCCGATGTCCTTGTTCAGCTGTTGGTGATAGACAGAGATGCAACGATCGTCAGGTCCCAACAGCCCGGACAAGGTAAAGAATGGCTGTAAACAAGTCTCAACAACATCATGCCAATGTCCAGTCAGCAGTTTATGATCATCCCGCCCGGCGACCGATACGAAGGCCTGGATGGCGACGAGAACCCAAGAGTCGGGGTTCTAGAGAGAAACTTCGTACTTGGGAAGATAATACGAAGAAACACGCAGGGACGGCGTAGACGGACGCAACTTGCGTGGGTCTTGACGATGCGAGGTACGAAGGTACGAAGGTACCGGTACCTGGAAAACGGACAAGGGAGGCTTGGCAAGATAATCCAGGTACAGGATACTTGCTGTCGTTTGCCAATCCAACCTCTGCAACGTGCTCTGCACAGCAAGTCAGTTCACAGCCACTGTTTACTAGTTCATCAAGAATTGCTTTGTCCGACGACAGACTGACAGCCGCCGACAGTGAAAGAGGGAATAAGCTCTTGACTCTGTATGCGCCGGGCGGTTGTGAGACAAAACGCCCAACAGCTTTTTACCTACATAGCAGCAAGGGGCGGAAGTTTTTGGCGTGACAGCCTCGATCGCATGGCGACGAACGAGATCCTCGGACAGGACGAAACAGTATCCCTGTGTGTAGCTAGCGTCCAGCCCAGCACCTGTTATATGGTGTGAGCCACGAGACCGCTTTCTGAAGAACAGCGACAATTACTACGTAGGATCAGAATGACAGCCAGATGATATTGCTCCGAGGGGATGGAAAAGGCGTCTGACTCGATCTTGCCACATGGGAGCTTTCCGAAGTTAACAAACTGGTTATTGAGTCAAGCTGTGGCTGCGAATGTGGCGAGCGATTGCAGCAGATCGCGCACTGAATTAGGAGTTTGACACCGAAGAAGTGTTCCCGTGGCATACCGGATTCTTTGAGTGGGAGGAACGGCAAGGCCGTCAACTCGTAGTTGACTCGAGCCTTTCACACCCTTTCGATTAAGAAATTGGCCAATCTACCAATCTAAGCGGGTGGACAATGCAGACGCGAACGAACTCGACCAGATGCATTGGTTGAGATGAGGTGAGGGTAAGAATGAGTTGTGAGCTACGCGCACAGGCTTCTAATCGGGTTCACCAATACCATTACCAATACCACCAATGCGAGGAGTCAGTCAGAGCTACACTGACGATCATCGCCGGTTCTTTGTGGAGGCAAGGAGGGAAGATCCCTAGCTTTAATTAATGCCAAGTATCAGTGCTCATTGCCAATCTGTTTTCTGGTCGGCAGCTCCAAATCCTTGAGGATACGAATAACATGTTGAGCTCGTGACACAAAAGACACTGCTGTACGGATACGTGCTGATTGTTCCATGCTAATTCCTTCGAAATAGCATCCGCTACTCCATACAGAGTTAACCCAGCGCCTGCTGATTTCACTGTTAGACTGCCAAGACTGCTCAGCTTCTGGTATTTGCAGTAGGTAATTAAAAGAAAGAGATTCTGACGTCGGCTGCCTCCCGTCATGAATCGTGCCTGGTGTTTCTCCCCGCCTTTGCATCATTTCCATGCCATTGGGCATTTCACTCGCATGAGAATAAACAAACCTCCAATCTGAGCAATCACTAATGCCGGAGCTTTCCTGAGTTCGATCTCGACCTTCTAAACTACCCCTCAGCGTAGTCGAATCAGCTTCGTCTCTCCTGTGGTCAAGTCGATGACCACCACCTGATTGAGGACTGGACTGTGATGCGATTCATTCACGAGGACTTAGTTGATTGAGGTGCTGCTTGCTGCTTACCCATGATTATCACATCTCTCTATCTCTACCGTATCCTCGCTCGCTTGCTTTATCCGAGCTCCCCTGCTCCAATACAAGTCTCACCGAGTCTTGCGGTGTTGATGGCGGTCGTGTCGGGTGTTTTCTGTCTTGTTGTCTTGTCGCTAAGCTGGTCTACCTGTTCCATTACGAGGCTGCCCCGCCGCCTAACTTCAGCACCTAACCAGCGCCAGCGGCGTCAACTCAGCGGCCCCTCTCGCCTCTCGCCTCTTAGCCTAGGGCTTCCAACATCGGCTCCAGAGGGTTGGACGCCACCTCATCAGGAGTCTGAGCGTGCCCCTCGACGGTCTGAAGTCCCCGCTAGCTAGTAACAGTACCGGGCTTCGCCTCTTGAGTGCTTACACCCACCAGCGGCCCTCGTACTGCTACCTCATGAGACCTCTTGACCTCTTACTGTGATCCACTGCCTCTAAGAGGCCCCGTTGAAAGGGCTCCAGATTGCCCAACGGAACCCTTGCCACGTTGACCAGGGGGGCATGTATCTGGAGACTGGGGGCTTTTGATGTCCTTCTGATGTGTGCAGGTCTAAAAAAAAAAAAAGGAGTACGTACCGTGTACTTTGTGAATGGAAGCCCTTAACTCCCGCTTTTCCTCAGGTTAGCACTTGCAAAGGACCAAGAGGAAAGCACAATTCAATGATTGTGGGCCCCTCCCGTCCTCTCCCTGTCCTGTCCTGTCTGTCTCTGCCCGTGTCTCTGCTTCCGCCAAAGCCTGACCCTGACGTCGACTTTTCTCTTTTCCATTCAACCTGCAGCATCTCGTTGGCCCCAGTCATTGGCCTGACCCATTCCTTCCCTTCTATCCCTTCCCTGCCGGCCCCCGGTGCCCTGAAAAATTGTCTTGATCCCGCCCCCCGGACCACGCCCAAGCAGTTACCGTACCGTTCCTTGCACTTACCTTAATTACCTAGCACCTGCTGCTTCCTCGACACTCTCACTCACCACACACGTTTCGCCACGCACCAAACACCTACGACAACCACGACCTCGCCCGCGTACTTGCATTCTTTTTACACAATCACCACTTATTTCGATTGTCACCGCAGCGGCTGTACTTGTATTCCTATCAGCGCCTATTGACGAGACCTGTCATCGATTCCCCGTTCTATTTGTTACGGCCGTCGAATCCACCAGCGCAGCGAGCCGTTCGACACGACCCTGCAGCCCACACTCGCTCCCCCCAATGACCAGCTTGGTTCGACCGTTTTGACAACTCCACGATGCCCTCGTATACCCGATATAATCTAGACGACTTTGACTGTACATCGGCGACGATATTGGCTACCCACAACTAGTTTTAATTTCTGGTGAAGAACTCTGAACCATGGCCCTCTGGCCATTCCGGCGCCGGAGTAGCCGCAAGCGCTCCCGCAGCGGCGCTGCTTTCTCGGATGCAGAAGGCGCGCCGCTGCCTCACAACGAGGGAGCGAAGGCTGGGTTAAAGAAACGACGTACCGAACCTCCCCGGCTTCAACAGGCGACCCGAACCTACAGTTTCTCTCCTGGACGCCAGGATGACATCCGCAACGACCGAGACCGGCCTGGCTCACCAGTCCGTGAACGAACCGGTCGGACGAGAACGACTGGTAACCTCGAAAATCGTCCTGGACTTTGGGATCGCACACCTACGCTTCGCCCTACCCACCAACCATCAAGAAAACAGAAAATGAAGAGGAGGAAGGAAAGAGAAGCCGAGATCAAAGCAATGAGCAATTTCGTGCCAGTTCGACCTGCTACTGAGCAATGGAATTCAGGCAGGCCCATGAAGAAGGATTCCAAGAGATCAAGAACTGGCGGATTCGGAAGGCATCGAACTGGACGCGACTCCGATATTTCCCTTCCTGCACCTGGCTCAATACACTCTAGCCTCTCTTCCGATTCAGAGCATGGCTCATATAGAGTTTCAACTCTTGCTGCTCTTGCACCACGACCGACGCTTCGCTATACACCAAACTCACGATGGACCACTCCTCATCTACCGCAACCTCACAGACCTGGATCCTTAAGGAAGAAGCTGCTCGAGCAAGACTCCATCCCGGAAGAGAATGTGAGGTCGCACAGGCGAATCGATTCTCTTGCGGATGACCTCGACGCTCGCGATCTTAGAGAACTCATGGAGATTGATAATCGACGTCGAGAGCTAAAGAGACAAAAGGAAAGACAAAGGATGGAACGACGAATTACGCAACGAGCACAAGAACAACGAGCAGAGGAAATCCAGGCCAGGAAGTCCGGCACCCCTCCACCGGAGAACCTTGAGAGAGGCGTTATGGGTCGCGAACTGGTGGGCTTGGGGATTGAGCCTGCTTCGGCTGTTATTACCGAAACGAAGACCGAAGAGCCGGAGCCTATGGATATCACTGATGATGAGAAAGTACTTGAATCTCCTAAGAAGACCGAGGAGGTCTTTCACCGCACAGATACAGCCGCCTCTGAACAACCAACACCTATGGAAGAAGTTATAACAAAAGATACCTCATCCATGCGTCAGCCTTCTGAGGATATGGGAAGCGGCTCACCCGGGACAAGATTTTCTGATCTTTTTCGATCAGCTAAATCGCGATCTAGGTCGACCATAAGATCTGATCGAGACAGGGTGGTGTCCCCACCTCCTGAGACAATCAATGAGGAGGATGTCCACGTACCAAGAAAAAACTCTCAGGGCTCTGATGGTAGCAAAAACGGCTTTGCCTCTATCAAGGCATTCCTGAGAATTGGCAGTAAACGACAACGACATGAAGGACCATCGTCCTTTTCTAATACTTCCCGGGAGGAGATGTCAGCTGCTGCAGCCCAATCAAGAGCACAGGCACAAGCGTATGCCCTCGCTAAGCTCGAGGGCGAGGATTTGACCAACTTTTCAAGCGCCAACTACCTATCTCGCAAGCCTAGTACTGGCGTCCCAAAGAGGACGCGGTCTCGCTTCCGGGAAGACTTGCCTGAACTACCTCTTTCACCGCCACCTTCACGCCTGCAGTCACCTGAGGCGGAACCTCCAATGCCTGTTCTCACTGAACAAAAGATTCGTGAGATGGAACAGCTACGGTCGATAGGCGTGCGCTATGATACACCAACATCGGGTCACCGATCCGTCGAGGCCATGCGACGTACTCCGTCCACGATGGAGCGAACTCATGTCTCTCCATCTCCTGAGGCTGGCATGTCCATGTCACTTGCTTCGATTGATTCCGAGGGCTCCTGGCTTTCTGGCAACACCAGTGGTCGAAGAGCCGCCATACGAGATAGCATTCGACGTGCAAATCAGCGCGAGCAAAGCGATGCTAATACTAATTCCCCAACAAACAGCACGGACGAGAACCTTGAGATTGTCGAGGATGAATATCTAACTAAGCTCACCCCTCGAAGAAACTCGAACCCTGAAGTTATGGGCCGCCGCTCCGGTGAAGGACGCCCCAGCAGCGATGAGGAAGAGTTTGCCAATGATGGAGAGATGAAATGGGGTGCTGTTGGTTCTCAACCCGAAGTCGTACATAGATTCACTATGAAGAGCCACGAGGGTCTCTTCGAGATCGAATCTGAGGAAGAAGAGAGCCCGACATCACCGATATCCCCATCACAGGAGCTTGCCAACGTCCGGAGCGCTAGAAGCGTCAACCTTGGCAAGGGTCACGTACGCAATTTCAGTGCTGGAAGCGCTAAGCTACTTGACATCACTCCTCGGCCCTCTGTTGACGCCAGAGGGAGTTCGGAGAGGCGGCGAAGCCATGTCCTACCAGCCATGTGAAAGCAAAACTAATTTTTGATCGCTCAGAAGAAGAGTCTCCAACCTCTATCACCGTCCGTCAGAGGACACCCTACACTCCTTTTCTTTCCTTATCATCTCAACCAACTTCTGTCGCTCCTTACACTTTTCCTTATGACCAATTATCACTAAAACCAAGAAAAGACTGAAAAACACTCGAAAACTCGAAAATTAATGGAGACTCTTCTTTTGACGACAAAATCTTATAATAACAGCTTATCGCAGGGACTGGTTGGGGCAAAGGACTTGCTCTTGATGTATTACACGACCTTGATGACAACGGCGCATTCCAAGTTCACAGCTAGGATTTCTTTTCTCGACTACATATACCACATTTTTGATACCCCGCGTCGACGGCCAGTACAGAGTACTGGAAGACTCGACGTGTTTGTTTTACCACTTATTGATGAGGGAGCTAGTCTCCCTTGGCTGGACCCTATTCGTGTCTTTTGGGCACTGTCACTCATTGGGAAACCGGCATTATTTTCCTTGTCCGCGAGGTGAGGGGAATATTTTGTTTTCTATCAGCCGGGGTTTATGGGAGCCGGGAAAACGGGTTTGATTGAGCAACTGGGATTTGCTTTTGCACTCGGGTGTCCAGAAAATAAACTGGTAGCCTGAACCGAGCTTGGCGCGAGAGTGGCTGGTTGCTTGGAACAATAGATACCTTGCAATATCGCATTGAACAGCAGTGGGAACTGGAGTGGACAAAGTCGAAGAGCGACATGTGTTTGCTACTTCAGAGGAGGAAGATGTAAATGTCTGTAAACTGATAGGTTAATTGACCAGATCGAACCATACCTTCAAATTAGAAGCTGTTTCAACACACGTCAAGTGATGATATCGTAAGATTATGCCAGGTCCACATCCTTAGATCTTAGATGCATGAGAGGCGTCCGGCAGTTGATAAAGAGCATGATTTGATCATGGTCGATCTCGGGAGCTAGTTTAGCTGCTGGGTATGTGGAAATTATCATGCTATGTCTTGCAAGCGTACTCTGGCCCTGGCCCTGGTCCCTGGGCATGGTATATCCACTAGAGCACGGTTCATATCGAGACTGTGGTAGCTCGGAATCGTAGTTTATATATATGAGGCAAGCTAAGGAATGGTACGTAGTGGTAGATAGGTGATCCAGGCACGTCTAGGAGACTTATGGGATGGTAATACTTTGTGCATGAAGACTGCTGTGCTAGCTGACGAGATGAGAAATGTACAGTGTTAGTGAAGGAATATAGATATGAACTATGCTTAGGCACAAACCGGTATTGTGGTGCTGTTCCAGGTTTCGAGTAGTTGAAGTTGAGCGAACGAGCACAGATGGTTGTTGAGAACATTGGAGACAATACTACAGAGTATGTACTGTAGGTTATCGTAAGCTAAAGGGCTATATTGTAAGGATGATTTCGTGTTGTGAAGTTGTAATGGTATCCCTTTTGGAACGCGTAGACGACTATGTATTTGAAGAAAACCATCATGAAACTCTTCATCATGTATCATGAAACGCTCAAGATCAGTCACGAACTTTTTGCCCGTCATAACTTGATTGGCCAATCAAATCATCAGGCTCCACCCAAACAAGAAGCGTCAGAGCTAGCAATTAGAAATCCAGATTTCTCATACTCATACTCATTCTGATTCTCGTTCTCATTCTTATGCTCATATTCATACTCATACGCATTGAACTTTTTATAAAGGCTCTGACATATCAACTCGTCTTATAAAACTCGCAAAATGGCTTCTCCTTTCCGTTTTATGCGTCCCATCGCCCAGGCTGCCCGATCTGGCGCTGTCCCTTTTGCTGTCCGCCCGTTCCACAGCTCGGCTGCAAGATTGGCCGTGCAGGATATTAAGACGTGAGCTTGAAAGAAGAGAACGACAGCCTACACTCAGTCGAACTAACTTGTGACAGAACTGAAGAGTTCAAGGACCTTGTTTCTACAACAGACAAGGCTGTCCTTGTCGACTGCTTCGCTACCTGGTGCGGTCCCTGCAAGGCTATCTCTCCCATCCTCACCAAGTACGTGACTCCAGGAACACGCTGTTACATTGAGGTGCCCAGCTAATATAGCGATGTTAGACTCTCCGAGGAGGCTACTCTCTCACAGAGTATCCAGTTCGTCAAGTTTGACGTAGACAAGCTGCCTGACCTGACTGCTGACCTCGGTGTTCGCGCCATGCCGACTTTCTTCGTGTTCAAGAACGGTGACAAGGTTGATGAGCTGGTCGGAGCTAACCCCCAGGCACTTCAGTCTATGCTGGCCAAACATGCTGCTTGAACCGTTTAGCCTTCTGCCGTGTTGTATTTCACTGGTTCACCGCGAGAGAATAGCTCGTGGGAACTTGATTGACCTGTATATGCTGTGAAAAAAAGGCAGTGCGGGGGACAGCTGTGTATAGTAGCATAGCTAGACTTGTATAATCGGTTATTGGTATTCAGTCATGAACTATCCGGCTTTATAATTCTTCTTCCAAGCTGGTGGTTCTATGTTGCTTGGCATTCATAGCATGTACTCCCGGCTAGAGACGGGCTCAGATGCGAGAGGCTAGCTTACCCAACAGGTTGTTCTCGTGTGGCCTGCTGTTTTCAGTATGGACGCAGCGGAGGTGGAAGGCCGTCTTGTACATACAGATGACTTCTCGGCCAGTGTCACTTGCGCCCAAGGGATATTGACAAGCACCTAGAAAACAGCTTTTGCACTCAATCCAATTGGCCGAGGGAAATATGTCATTAACATGCTTATCTTTGTCGTTGCTTCCAGCTGGGATCGGTCCCGGTTTCGGCGCCCCGCGTGAATAAACCAATCAGAAGAGCCGACTTACCTGGTCTAACGATCGGGTCGTGAACTGGAGTCCGAGGAGACGGTGCTATAAGTTGGCGTGGCAGTCTCAGCTGTATAGCATCAGTCTCCAGCTCATTCAAACTCTTTTCTATTTGAAGAATATTCTCTTACAGTGACCGGTTAGCAAATTTTGGTGATAATCGTCAAGATGGCCAATACCATTGTTGTCGTTGGGTGAGTCTACAAGTTCGAGGTAATTGCTGGGACAAATGACCAACATCGTGAAAGTGCTGGTGTTTCCGGCTTGACGTCGGCCTACCTTCTCTCTAAGAACAAGGACAACAAGATAACCGTTGTGGGCAAGCATATGCCTGGCGACTATGATATTGAATATGCCTCGCCTTTTGCCGGCGCCAACATCTGCCCGTATGTATGGCTACATCCTGTGCTTGATAGACCAAACAAATACTTACACCCTCCAGAATGGCTACACAAGAAAACAGCAGATGGGAACGTCGAACATGGATAGAGTTCAAGAAGCTATGCGAGCAAGTCCCTGAGGCGGGTATTCATTTCCAAAGTATGTCACTGTATCTCTGTAACCGAAGCACCTGGCTAACATCCCAAAGAATGCCACATTCAAAGACGCAAGAAGGATACGGAGGCGGCAAAGAGTAACAACTTCCCGGACGCACTGTTCCTAGAAGAGCCATGGTACAAGGAGATCTTTGAGGACTTCCGAGAGCACAACCCCGATGAAGTCACCCCCGGTTACGACACAGGCTGCGAGTTCACCTCTGTCTGCATTAACACCGCCATCTACCTCCCCTGGCTGGTAGGCCAATGCCTCAAGAACGGCGTCGTCTTCAAGAGAGGTGTCCTGGTCGATATCAACGAGGCCAAGAAGCTGAGCCACACGGGCAACGTCCCCAACATCATCGTCAACGCCACAGGTCTAGGATCCCTGAAGCTCGGCGGTGTCAAGGATGAGACTATGGCGCCTGCGCGCGGACAGATCGTGGTGGTGCGCAACGAGAGCAGTCCCATGCTCATCACATCCGGAGTCGAGGAGGGCGGTAGCGATGTCATGTACTTGATGCAGCGAGCAGCCGCTGGCGGTACAATTCTAGGTGGAACCTACGATATCGGCAACTGGGAGTCTCAGCCAGACCCCAACATTGCCCAGCGCATCATGCAGCGCATTGTTACGACACGCCCCGAGATTGCGGATGGCAAGGGTGTTAAGGGATTGAGCGTTATTCGTCACGCTGTTGGACTGCGACCTTGGAGGAAAGATGGTCTTCGACTTGAGGAGGAGAAGCTCGATGACGAGACGTGGATTGTGCACAACTACGGACATTCAGGCTGGGGATACCAAGGATCTTATGGTTGTGCTGAGGGTGTGGTGGAGTTGGTTGACAAGGTCGGCAAGAGTGCTAAATCGAAGCTGTAGATTTTCCAGGCGAAACTCACAATTGGCCTCTGGATGGAATGAGACCATTGATTACTATTGTTCTGACCCCACAACCTTATATGTTACACATTCAACCTTGAGTTATGGGAAGGTTGATGAATGTAAAGATTATGCATATCGCGGGGCCCCGCATTTCGCTACAGCTGTTCATTCAAAGCTCATGAGCCCCTGGCCCAAGTCACGAAGCTTTTGTCTCCTTCTTCCACAGGCTGTCGACCCCTACAGCCGGCAAAATGTCAGATCCCACGCCTGGCGTCCTCACACAGGGGACTCGTTTCGCCCAAGATGTTCTAACAGGCCGCCATGCGCTCTCCAAATTCATCCCCGTCGCGCTCTGGCTCGCCGACGCGGTTGGAACTAGTCTAATCATCTGGAAGGTCCCATGTGCGTTGCGCCTGATCCTGTTGAACCCCCAAGACGAAGCTGATACAGGATGAGCAGATACCGAGATCGACTGGGTAGCATACATGCAGCAGATTTCGCAATTTCTCTCTGGTGAACGAGACTATACCAAAATCGAGGGCGACACTGGCCCCCTCGTGTATCCAGCTGCGCACGTCTACACCTTTACAGGATTGTACTACATCACGGACGAGGGCAAGAATATCTTCTTGGCGCAGCAGATCTTCGGTCTTCTGTATATGACCACGTTGGCAGTGGTGATGAGTTGCTATTGGAAGGCCAAGGTAAGCCACAACCAGGACCGTTTCTGACGAGGTTTACTGACTGGGCTTAGGTGCCTCCGTACATGTTCGTCTTCCTGATTGCCTCGAAACGATTGCATAGTCTTTTTGTATTGCGATGCTTCAACGACTGCTTCGCCGTCTTCTTCCTATGGCTCACCATCTGCTTCTTTCAACGTCGAAACTGGACTTTTGGATGTCTCGCATATACCTGGGGCCTAGGTATCAAG
This sequence comes from Fusarium nurragi, assembly GCA_012977755.1. Taxonomy (NCBI): domain Eukaryota; kingdom Fungi; phylum Ascomycota; class Sordariomycetes; order Hypocreales; family Nectriaceae; genus Fusarium; species Fusarium nurragi. The sequence continues at coordinate 115,442 of JAALXI010000174.1, read as the reverse complement.
ATGTCGCTGCTGCTGGTCCTCCCCGCAGTGGGCGTTGTTCTTTTCCTCGGCAGAGGATTTGGGCCCAGTATACAACTCGCATGGCTCATGGCGCAGGTTCAGTTTCTCATTGGAATCCCTTTCATCTCGAAGAACCCTCGTGGATATGCGGCTCGAGCCTTTGAGTTATCGCGCGAGTTCAAGTTTAAATGGACGGTCAACTGGCGCATGTTGGGTGAGGAAGTGTTCCTCAGCAAGTCTTTTGCTCTATTCCTTCTTGCTTGCCACGTTACAGCACTTCTTATCTTCATCTCCAAGAGGTGGCTCCAGCCGACTGGGCGGCCGCTCTCCGCCTTGATCCCCTCCTTCTTGCGGTTCAAGTCCCCCTTTACAGAACAGGAACATCTTCGAATCACCCACTACGTCACCCCCGAGTATGTCATGACGACGATGCTCTCTGCCAATCTCATCGGCCTGCTGTTCGCGAGGTCGTTGCACTACCAGTTCTACGCCTATCTCGCGTGGGCATCACCCTATCTTCTTTGGCAAGCCACAGGAGATATCTTCATTGTGTCGATTATCTGGGCAGCGCAGGAGTGGGCTTGGAATATCTTCCCGAGCACCGACCTGAGCTCTGGTGTCACTGTGAACGCGATGCTCGCGACAGTTGTGTTGGTATATCTGGGGACAGCCAGGCTTGCCGTTCCTGCACTCCAGAGTAGGAGAATTGGAATGCCTACGTCTCAGGCGAGGGATATTGAAGCGAAGAACAAATAGATCTGGATCTAGAGGTGTAATTTCACTCATCTTCGGAGTCACTGGGGGGCATTTTGCCGACGTTGGATTCTTCCTCGGAGTCGCTCAGGTCGTATGTGTTCTTCTTGACAAATTCCTTGGGCCTACGTAGAATAGACTTGGTTAGCCTAACTCATCACACATCATAAACCATAAGCTCTCACCAGTAAGACTGTTTGCGCCAAGCCTTCTCATCTCGGACGACATTGACAATCTCTCCTTCTGCTCGGGTATCTTCCTTGCTATCCTCGTATCGCTCAGCCAGGACAAACCCGCCGCGCTTGATCCAGATAGTGTTTCGAAACCGCTGACCCAATTCCAGGACAAGGGTCTTGGTGTTTGGAAGCTCGCAGGTGTACAGGTTGTTGCCCTCGGGCTTGACGACGCGGACGAGGGACTGGTTGGGCTCGAGGGCATCAGGAGGTGTCAGGGCAGCTTCTGCAGCCGCAAGAACGTTTCGCTTAGGACGTCCCATCGTGATTTATTCCGTGTGCCTTTCACAAACATATAATGGATATTTTTTTTCCATATGATGGAAGCGTAGAGGGGTTGTTAGGAGGGGCAAACACCGTTATAACGATATACCTTGATAAACCAAGCGACTTTGAGTATCGTCTTATCCGACAAATCTACGTTCCTACCAGGTCGATACAACGGACTTGCCCTATTTGGTCCCTCCGGCAGCTCCGCCTCTTTCTCATGATATTGGATTATCAACCATGTGTCAATGCTTTCTTGTGCTATATATCTATTAAGTAATGCTTGTCTCGGCTATAACACTCTGTGTCTAGTGTAGCCTCCACCAAACGCTGGCTTTGTAACCCAAAGCGGTAAAATAACCAACCTGATTATCATGTGAAGGAAGGTGAAGGCGAGCACGACAGTTGAAGATGGTGACCATTTTGTCAGCAACGTCTAACGAATTCCGGGTGAGTATCCAATCGGGTCTTTTAGAGACAACACCAACGTTCATGTGCAACCAAGAGCACCAAGGACAAGGGCTGACCCGGTATTAGTGTACATGGAAATCGATATTGTGTATGATACGTATCTGACCCGGGTAAATTATTCGGTAGGGGCCACTTCACATTCGCACCTCAGACGGACTCTTCGAGGTGCACTCGGCTTGATTGCCCACTTCTTAAGGGTACTTCTCATATGTCCATGCTAGATTCTACCAAATGGAGGCATTCCACCTTGAAGAATGTCTTACACCGCATGACTCAACCAAGACTTGAATGCCGATTCTCTTGTTGTGACATATTGGGCTTTGGATCAGTATATACCAAGAGATCACGGCCCAGTTCCAAAACTCTTGTTGGTTCTTTTCACTGCTCGAGTGTTAGTCTATCATGGATGCCTCAATGCTCTCAGGTCTCGTTGTAGTGCAGTCGGCTCCTGCTGAATCCCCAGGCGAAGAGCTATACCGTCCCTTGACCGCTCCCCCAAAGACACTCTCAAGAACGCATATCAGCGCCCCTCAGAGAGAATCTTTCGATCTCCATAACATCCCGGTCCGTGGTGGCGATAAGTCAGATGCCGTGCTCCCCAATATTGGAAATGACTTGGAGATGAGTCGGCCCAACAGCCCCGACTCCAATACTGAGGCCGTTGAGGTTGTTTCCACCATCTGGGATCCTTTCATGAACCGCTTCAGACTCCTCTTCGGTTGCCTGGCCCAGTTGGGCAATGCTCTAAGCGATGGTGCTGCTGGTGCTTTGATTCCTTACATGGAGAAGTATGTCCAACACGGTTGTTTTATGACAGTAGCTGACGAGCTCAAGATACTACGATATCGGCTACGCCACGGTCTCCCTAATTTTCGTTGGTCAAGCCATTGGTTTCATTGCGGCAGCCGTATTCTTAGACGTCTTGCGAGCCAAACTCGGCCGAGCCAAACTCCTTGGTTTAGGCCAAGCCCTTGTCACTCTGGCCTATATTCCTATCATCTGTGGAGCACCCTTCATTGTCGTTGTTTTCTCATTCCTCTTCATCGGCTTCAGCATCTCGGTCAACGTAGCCATTAGCAACCTCTTCTTCGGCGGACTCCGAAATGGAACGTTTATGCTCGGTATACTCCACGGTACTTACGGAATAGGAGGCACCATCGGCCCGCTCATTGCCACTACACTTGTCACGGCTGCGAATGCAGTATGGAATCGATACTACATCATCACCTGCGCACTCGGCGCGTTGACTTTCGCCCTGGGCACGTGGTCGTTCTGGAGATATGAAAAGGAGCTGAGCCCCACGGCGCGCCAGAGAGAAACGGCTCAGGTGGGAGAGTCGATGATGAACAGCATGTTTGTCGCCATGAAGCTGCGCATCGTCTTCCTCGGTTCCCTCTTCATCTTTGCCTACCAAGGGGCTGAGGTTTCTATCTCAGGCTGGGTAATCTCTTTCCTTATCAACGACCGCGATGGTGATCCTTCTTCAGTCGGTTATGTTACAGCAGGGTTCTGGGCTGGCATCACTATCGGTCGATTCGTCCTTTCTGCACCCGCGCAACGAATTGGCGAGAAGAAACTTGTGTATGGCCTCACAGTCGGTGCACTGGCTTTTGAGCTTCTTGTCTGGTTTGTACCCAACATCGTGGGCAACGCCATCGCCGTCTCTATCGTCGGTCTTCTTCTTGGACCCATCTACCCATGTGCTGCAGCCGTCTTCCTGCGCAGCATGAACCGACGGGAGGCTTTGAGTGGCATCGGCACGATTAGTGCTTGCGGTAGTGCAGGGGGAGCAGTTGCGCCCTTTATTACAGGTCTTCTTGCGCAGGCCGTAGGCACCTTCGTGCTTCATCCAATTGTGATTTTCCTTTTTCTTGTCATGCTGTTGTGCTGGTACTTTCTTCCTGCCGAGGACAAGAGGACGGAGTAAGAGATTGGTGGTATCAGAAGTAAGGCCAGGCCAGGCCAGGTATAACTAAGCCATTGGCGAAAAATGAAGCGCTGTGGTAAGTTGGATATGTGATTTTCAGAAGGGAACATGCCGAAGCGGTGTATAAGCCGGATCTAGATTGATTGAGTCTATTCAAACAACTATGAGTCTATGATGTGATCTATGCAGATGGCTCGCATCTGATTTACTTTATGTGCCTCTAAATGAGTATAAATACCGATTCCTATCCTTTTCTTCATTTCATAATTCATGGAAAATTAGATACGGCCGCGAGCAGCATCCTTAACAGAGACGGTACCAGCCGCAATGTCCTTCACAGTCTGGGAGATGCTGGACCAGTCGCGGAACGTAACGAAGGGGACCTTTTCGTTCTCACACCAGGTAACGAGATCTATAAAGGGTCAGTATTGCTGAGGATTGCAGAAAATCATGATATTATACACACCCTTATCGGCCTTGGCAAACAGCAAGTCAGTCTCCTTGGCGGCGGAAAGATCAGAAACACCGTCACCAGCGTAGAACATAGTAGGTCGGTCGGGCAGCGAAGAGTACTTGCGGATCTCGATAGACTTGTCATGACCGTGAATACTGGAGGAGTCAGCGCTTCGTTGCGCTGGCAGAGAGAGAAATAGACTTACCTGTCGTCGTGGAACTCAATTCGCCAGCCGCCCTCGTCCTCGAGAGTCTTGCCCTCACGCGCCTTCACATCGTTGCTCACGATCTGAATGTCCCAGCCTGGGCCGAGAAGAGTGTCAAGTAGAGCTCGGATGACGGGCTCCATACCACCACTGAGGATGACGATGGGGATGTTGTTCTGTTGGGCCCAGTCGTAGAACTCCTTAAAGCCAGGGTCGAGCTTGATGTTCTTCAGAAGAATCTGGACGCACTCGTCAAAGGGGGTCTTGATGCTGTCAAGCATTTCAACGAAGCTGTCCCGGAAATGCATGTTTCCGTAAAGCACGTCCTGATTCAGCTGGCGACGACGCTCGGCGCCGAAGCCAAGGTTGTCGGTCATGTAGTCATTAGAGTCGGCGGTGGTGACGGTTCCGTCAAAGTCGGTAAAGAAGATGAACTTGGGGTTGTTCTTGAGAGCTGGGGTATCAGAAGCCATGATGACAGCCTGGGGCGTTTTATTTGCGGAACTTCTGGATCTGGGTATGTCGTGAGATTGGTCTACACCAATTAATTTGAGCAAGAGTACAGGAAGTAAGTGAATTATATGTCTTTCGACCGCGGCTTAAAAGACGGACTGTTGTTTATGTTGGAAGATATATCAGCGCGCAATAAAATGGCGGGGGAGGGGCACAACTTTCCATGAGGGACAACGCAACTAAAGATCGACAGGAATAAAAAACACCTGCTATAAACTGGCTGACCTGATTGGAGGCTGCTTCTCGTTATCAGTGTTAGGGTGTCGTCATTCTCATGACTCTGACGGACTGCAGGACATGAACAGTGCGTCTCCGCACTTCCACTACCTGTACTTGCGCTGAAGCATAGCTCTCCAGACCCTGAGTCAAGCGTAATAGCACCCCACTACAGGGCACTTGCGCGGTAAAGGCGGTGGCTGTATTCGGCCTTGCTCCGGTGGCAGAAAAAGCCCGGGCACGGGGCCGGCTGTAGCTTTATCGGCTCGGCCCATGCGTTCATCCCATCTCAACATTAACATTTCCTTGCAGAGCTCGAGTCAATTCATGCAACCGGGACGTCGCCGCCGCATTACACGCCTCTCCTGGTAGCCATGCAGCCGTTTGCTCGTCCTGTGGCTCGGCTAGTCTGGAGCCATGCGCGATTAGGTCTTGATCGGACAACGCGGCCGGGCAGGTCTTGTTGGGGAGCATCCATATTTCAGAGCTCAACGATATATATGCGCTGCAACATACAAGCCATTGGCCCCCAAGCAAGACTCTATTCGACAGAGCGACCTCCGAACCCGAAGGATTCGGAGGCGAGCTCCAGGACAAATAAGGATGTCGAGGCTGAACTTGAATCGATCCTCAAACCTCGACCAAATATTCTGAAAGAGCTTCAGCCGCCTGCCGACAGGCCAAAACTACAAAATATCAAGTCCACCGATGCAACATCCCGAATCGCCATTTCTCAAGACCCGAAACCAAAGGCTCCCAGACCCGAGGATGTTAAAGCCGAAACCTCAAAACACGACGATGCTACTCAATCAGCTGAAGCTCAATCAGCTGCCGAAAACCTTGATAATCTCCGAAACCGCGCCCAAAATCGTGTGAACGAATTGAAGGAGAGATTCAGCCAAGCTATGGATAGGCTGCAAGCAAGGGCAATGAACGCTTCGCAGACCCTCAACGATATTACTGGATATACCAGCATCGAGACCATCAAGCACCAGAACGCTAAGCTGGAAACTGATCTTGCGGAGGCTCATGAGCGGGTCCGCAACGCTCGTCACGAATACAAAACATCCAACGCCAGCCGTGCGACAACACAACGCGAGGTTACAACATTATTGGCGCGGAAGGATAGCTGGTCTCCAATCGACCTTGAGCGCTTCACCGAGCTATACCGAGCAGACCACACCCTAGAGGGCAAGGTAGCAGCATCACAGGAAGCCCTGACAGAAGCCGAGATGGAAGAGCAGCGTCTCAGTCAACAACTCAATGCGGGTATTCTAAAGCGTTATCACGAAGAACAAATCTGGAGCGATCGTATCCGAAGGGCGAGTACTTGGGGTACATGGGGCTTGATGGGCATGAACTTTGTACTTTTTGTGATACTACAGTTCGTGGCAGAGCCCTGGAAGAGAAGGAGGCTGGTAAGGGGCGTTGTAGCCGAAGAAATGGCTGTACTTCAAGAGGTTCGTGGCGAGCTTGAACAAGTCAAGCTTGCTATTGAAAGCCAAAACCAGCCCGCTGCTTCTGCGGCTTTGGCCTCAGCAGTTGAGGCAACTCGAGACTTGGAGGCTGACCCAATCGCGGAGCTTGCAGCATCGGAGGAGATATTGCCTACCGAAGGCCTTCTATCGGTGGAAGAAACCAATCCCAGTGAGGTACCTTTTGCTTCGACCGTTGAGCAAGTGGCTGAAACGCCTCCTCCGGATACCCTGCCCACAAGGACATGGCAGGAAGTCCTTCTAGATCCTGTGTGGTGGAGAGCCAAGACCGAAGATATGTACAGCGAGCGACGGATAGATATGCGCATGCGAGACGCTTCGTTATTGGTGTTGGAGGGAGCATTGGCTGGAGCTGTGTGTGCAGGAAGCATTGCGCTACTCATGGTTCGGCGATCATGACCAGATATACCATAGATATAAAGTTTACCGCCCTGTATATTAATAAAGCTGCACTCTTACTCGCCAGAGAAAGAGGAACGTCAATTCACGATGCTTCAAGGCCCCGGCTGGCCAATCGGATGCAGGTCTATTGCATGAGCGCGGTAGGGCTGGTAGGCAGAAAACGCAAGCCTCAGAAGCATGGCACTAAACGTTTTCGAGTTTGACAGAGCCAAGCAGTTTTGTACACATCATTCGATATATGCAGCTCGAGCTCCAAGTGCATCCAAGTGCCGATAAGTCATTACATAAGGCAAACGGAGCTCTCTTGTTGAGAAACCAATTAGTTCCTCATGACAGTTGCAACTTGCAACACAACCCCTGTTCATTCTACCCTCAAGGGGGGTAGCCCTGACGATTAATTTGAGCTGGGATGATGGACAAGTGCATATCGTGTATCTGATTTGCCAGTTACTGAGATTAACGGCAACTAGTTGTTAAGGGTCTTGACGTTACAGATATTGACCGCTTTCCAAACGTGCGGGTTTAACCGGAGGTTTTGGTGATCTATGGCGGGGCTTCAACTGTTACATTCTAGGACTTTTTTTTTGAGGGTTTCTAGGACTGCTGTAGGTTCAACGGCTACACGGTGGGAAAAAGGAAACGCACATTCTTGGTTTGCTGGATTCTGATTGTACTGAGCTTTTGCGATGACCTATTCATGATGAATGAGATTTGTGAGTGCCGTTTCATCGATTGGTTTCACAAACTATAACCCAAGGTTTAGGCGTTCATGCAAAACGTTCCGGTCATGTATCCTGAAACACAATTCAACTAGGACAAAGTATGTATTGTATGCTTATGAATGCTATAAACAAAAGTGCATGCATGAACATACATTCCAGCCAAGTTGGCATGTGTGGTATAGAGGGTTGCCTGTAACGACAAGATGCCTTCCCTTTGATTCCGTCTCATTACAGCTCCGCCTCTTTGTCCACATCATCGTCTGTGCCAGTCCTTACCAAGTTTTGGGTATTCAATACGCAATTACCCTTAGCATACCTGATCTTCTTACAACCAACAACTTCGGTCACAATACTTTGTCCGCTGGACTTGGATTCGGACTTGGGACCTGATAGACCCTTGCTACAGTGCATTGTCACTTGTCACCCACCTCATTAACTGGAGAGCTACGCCGCTGCAACCTGGAACTCCCCACCAAGAGCGGGCGCCCGGTCTGAGCTCCTTTGTACCTGAGCCTTGGGCATTAGGACTTAGTACCTGACCTGACCTGAGCGTTGACCCTCTCTTTTGCTTATTAAATTCTTTTGAACTGATCCCCTTCTTTGTTGTCCAGATATTCTGTAAAAGAAGACTTGCCTCGACTGGTAATTGCCGTCATTCTTTTACCTTGGCCAACTGCAGCCCACGTTAGCTTACCGCTAATCGAGGTACTACAGCGAGGGCTGTCTGTCCGTTGTTCATAAAATACCTGGACGAAAACCCCGCCAAAAGCCTCGTTTCCATTACCCCCTCCCTCCCCGAACTGCGATTCGATTCCTGAGGTTAAGGTACTGACTGTACTTGCTGGTACTGTCTGTATTATTACTGTACCTAACTATTCCGTACTGCACCGGTGATATCACTGACGACATCTTCCACCTTCCACCTGCCACTCCCACTGCCACTCCCACTGCCACTCCCACTGCCACTCCCATTGTCACTGCCTCTGCCACCACCTGCAGCAACGGCTGGGCTTGATAACCTAAACCCTCTTCCTCTCAACCTCCCCTCATCTCCACCCGCCAGCTTCGGCCTCATCCACCTGAAGCTCGCCGGCGAACCACAAACCGCCATCACGCACACGCACACGCACACGCACACACAGACACAACCCGGGATTTGGCCTCCTCTTGTTGTGTGCTTGTGCTTGTGTTGGGTACCCAATATAACGACACAGGACCTCCGCTGTCTTGTCGTCTGTTTTACCACCACTCGCCCGCCGTCCATTGTCGAGGCGTCGCCGAGTGCCCTCAACACCTGATATCGGCTCCCCTCTGAGCCCATCCCCCTCCACCCCTCTTGTCGTCCCGCGCGAACGCATCGCGCTGCCGTTTCCACCATGAATGACGATGACGCGATTCACAATATTCACAAGAAGATTGAGCGGGAGAAGGCCCTCATCAACGCCGCCAATTCCATGAGGGCTCAGACAAACAATGAAGCTGTTAGGTCTCGTCTCGACTCCCAGATGCGCGATGGCCGCCGCAACCTTCAGTTCTTTGAGGAAAAGCTTCGCGATATCCAGATGCGGCGCGTCAACCAAGGTGTTGGAGATATGTCCCTCGGAGGATCTGCTGACGATGTCGGCGGTCCTCCGGCACCACCCCCCAAGGATACTTCGAGCAACTTTTCGGGAGATCGAGGGTCTTACGGTTCAGCCTCAGCACAATACAGTCAGGCTGGCGGCGGTTCCGACCTTACGCCTCCCCGTCATCCCTATGCACCAGGACCTGGAGGCTCGGGTATTCCGAAGCCACGTCCCAACTTCACCAAGCTCGGTTCGTAAATGCTCTGCCATTTCTTTAGGCATGTTCCGTACTCTTCGTGCTGTACTAACATAGCTACAAGACTTGATCAAATATGACACGCCGCATTTGGGACCCCGCATCCAGCTCATGTTGTCGCAGATTCAGTTCAAGCTTAACGTCGAGGAGCAATACCTAAAGGGTATCGAGAAGATGGTCCAACTTTATAGCATGGAGGGCGACCGAAAGAGCAAGGCTGATGCGGCGGCCCGAAAGGTTGAAAGCAAGCAGAAGATTCTACTGTTGAAGCAGGCACTCAAGAGATATGAGGAGTTACACATCGATGCAGACGTTGCAGACGCCCAAGATGGTGAGTTTTCATTCTATCATGCTGGATTTGACAGACTGACAAAGTATTAGACGATTCGATCAATGCCCCTAACCTCAGGAAGCCTCTCAGCGGACAGCTATCGATTCGAATGCTGGCTATCAAAGATGTGGACCATGCCGCAACTGGACGATTCACGAGAGGACCCGAGACATTTATTGCCGTCAAGGTTGAGGATACCGTAATGGCTCGAACAAAGGCGTCCAGGAACGATCGCTGGGAAGCCGAATTTCACACCATTGAAGTTGACAAGGCCAACGAAATTGAGTTAACCGTTTACGACAAACCCGGCGAACACCCCATGCCCATTGCCATGCTCTGGGTTCGAATCTCCGACATCGTCGAGGAAATTCGTCGTAAAAGGATTGAGGCTGAAATGAATAGCTCTGGTTGGGTTTCTGCTGATCGGATGGGTAGCACCAGCGCAGCCCCTACGCAATTCCCCATGAGCCCATCTCAAGGCTCTTTTGGGCCCGGCTCTCCATCGACCGGTGGTGAGGGAGGGGAGACAGGTCCATTTGGAACCGCTGGCCCCCAACCCCAGGTGCAAACCGGACCTATTGAAGAATGGTTTAACCTTGAGCCAACCGGACAAATCCAACTCCAGTTGACCTTCAACAAGTCTAACAACAACAGCCGTCCTGCCGACCTTGGTCTTGGCAGAAAGGGTGCTGTTCGTCAACGCAAGGAGGAAGTCCACGAGATGTACGGCCACAAGTTTGTGCAGCACCAGTTCTACAACATCATGCGTTGTGCGCTTTGCGGAGATTTCCTCAAATACTCGGCTGGCATGCAGTGTGAGGATTGCAAGTACACCTGTCATACGAAATGTTATTCCAGTGTGGTTACAAAGTGTATCAGCAAGAGTAACGCCGAGACTGATCCGGACGAGGAAAAGATCAACCATCGTATCCCGCACAGATTCAACCCTTATTCCAATATGACAGCAAACTGGTGCTGCCACTGTGGTTACATCCTGCCTTTTGGCAAGAAGAACTGCAGGAAGTGCTCAGGTATGTTTTATCCAAACTCGTTTACCCTAATGTGAAACTAACTCCGTCCAGAATGTGGTCTCACTGCTCACGCCCAGTGTGTGCACCTTGTTCCTGACTTCTGTGGCATGTCGATGGCGGTAGCCAACCAGATTTTGGATGGCATTAGAACCCAGAAGCAGAGACAGGCCAAGGTATCTTCACTCACGGAAAAGACGCTTCGACCTGGGAAGACTAGCCCGACCAGCACTCATTCACCGGCAGCTTCTTACTCTAGCTCAGCTGCTCCTTCATACCAGCCAGGACCGGCCTCGCCAGAGGCAACTGAGGCAGCTAAGATTATGTACTCGAACCAGACAACCCCGAGACCTGGCCACCCTGATCGAACTTCATCAAGCTCGGCAGCTGCGGCGGCGGCCTCTGCGGCCATGTCTGGAGGACCTGGTGCCGCCCAGCGACAGCAATCTGACTACGGACGCTATAGCGGAGGTTACGACCAGCAACAAGAAGATCCTTACGCTCAAGGAGGTCAATATGGCGCGAGCCAGCAGCGCAAGTACAACCCCGCCGACTATGAGCGTGTCAACAATCCTGGCTATGGGGGACAGCCCCCTGCTGCTCAGGCCCAACGACCAGCCCAGCAACAACCAGCTGCCCAATCACCTCCACCTCAGCAACCGCTACCACCAGTGCCGCAACATCAACAGCAGCAACAGCCACAACAGGTTGCTTATCAGCAACCACCAGTGCCAGCACACTTGCCCCAGTCACCGGAAGCCATGTCCCCTAAGCAGCAGTCTGCACCCGGTGGGAACAAGGCACTACCTTTGGCTACTGATCCCGGAACCGGTCAGCGTATTGGTCTCGATCATTTCAACTTTCTTGCTGTGCTCGGTAAGGGTAACTTCGGTAAGGTCATGCTTGCTGAGACAAAGCGATCTCGAAAGCTCTATGCTATCAAGGTGCTCAAGAAGGAATTCATTATCGAGAACGACGAAGTCGAGAGTATACGATCTGAGAAGCGTGTATTCCTGGTTGCCAACCGAGGCAGACACCCGTTCTTGACCAACCTGCACGCATGCTTTCAGACCGAGACCCGTGTATACTTCGTGATGGAGTACGTTAGTGGTGGTGATCTGATGTTGCACATTCAGAGAGGTCAATTCGGCACCAAGCGCGCGCAATTCTACGCTGCCGAAGTCTGCTTAGCACTCAAGTACTTCCACGAGAACGGTGTCATCTACCGTGACCTGAAGCTCGACAACATCCTTCTGGCGCCTGACGGGCATGTCAAGATTGGTGATTATGGTCTGTGCAAGGAGGATATGTGGTATGGCTCGACAACAAGCACTTTCTGTGGTACTCCTGAGTTTATGGCTCCAGAGGTAATGCACTTGTCACCCAGGTTCTGGTTATGCTTTTTGCTAACATTAATTAGATTCTTCTCGACAAGAAGTATGGTCGTGCTGTCGATTGGTGGGCCTTTGGGGTGCTGATCTACCAGATGCTTCTCCAGCAATCTCCCTTCCGTGGAGAGGATGAAGACGAAATCTACGATGCAATTCTCGCCGATGAGCCTCTCTACCCCATCCACATGCCCCGAGACTCTGTCTCCATTCTCCAGAAGCTGCTCACTCGTGAGCCCGACCAGCGACTCGGAAGCGGCCCAACTGATGCCCAGGAGGTGATGAGCCAGCCATTCTTCCGCAATATCAGCTGGGACGACATCTACCACAAGAGGGTGGCGCCTCCCTTTATGCCTCAGATCAAGACCGCAACTGATACCAGTAACTTCGACTCCGAGTTTACTAGCGTCACCCCCGTTTTGACTCCAGTTCAGTCTGGTAAGTCTTGCCGCCTTGAGTATTTTCTAGTGGCTTTATGCTAACGTACCGATTAGTTTTGTCACAAGCCATGCAAGAGGAGTTCCGAGGCTTCTCCTACACAGCTGATTTTGAGTAAACGCCTGCATATGAGATTGACGATTTTGCAATATTTTATTGAGATGATGGAGCCGCGGTGGGGTTGTTGTCTTGTCTATCGGATACCCAGGAGCGATAGTAAAATAGATGGCCGGACACCGCGGGTAGGTGATGTCGGTGCAGCGAACCCAGCGCGGGCGTCTGAATAGGACGACCCCTTTTCATGTTCGCTCGTTTATAGCGGTTGGCATTCTGGATATAGGTAGTGGATGAGTAAAACGTGTGATGACATGGACAAAGCCATATTGGTATGGTGAAGCGAGCGCGTTCAGCAGTAGATGAATGTCCTAGACAAACAGCATATGAATGAATGTCTGGTTAATAGAAGCCAGAGGGAAATATCAAAATGACAAGCACGCGATGGATCCTTACGATGTTTCCTACCTGGTGATTGATGGTTGAGGTTGGTTCTGCAGCTCATACATGAACACTTCCTCAGGCTGCATACTTTATCATTGCACCAATTTACTCACTACATCACAGTACGGTCGTGGGCCTAGATGGAGATTTGACTAGTTTTAGACGTTTTTTTTTGTTTGCCTTGTTCTGTTTATTCTATGTAAGTATCCATCTCTTTCTAGATTTTTCCATTCCTTCTATGAAGTGTACTCCTTCTGGAGGAGCTTGGCAATAGTGTTGAGTCTATCACATGTGTTAGCACAACCTTTCATACTTCAAATTGGACGAGAAATGGGACTTACTGGATGTTGCTGGTACCCTCATAAATAGCACCAATCTTGCTGTCACGGAAGTACTTCTCAGCAAGGCCCTCACGGACAAAGCCCATGCCACCCATCCACTCAATGGCAGATCCACTGACACGTCCAGCAACCTGAGAAGCGTAGAGCTTGGCCATGGCGGCGTCCTTGACAAAGTCCTCGCCGGCCTCCTTCTTGCGAGCAGCGGTGTAGACCAGGGCGCGAGCAGCAGTGATCTCAGTGTAGGCCTGAGCAAGTTGGTGCTGCATACCCTGGAACTCACCGACCAGAGAGCCGAATTGCTTGCGGTCATTCCAGACGTAGCGGGCGGCGTTGTCGAAAGCGCCAAGGGCAAGTCCGGTCATCTGAGCAGCGATACCAATACGGCCCTCGTTGAGAATGCTGATGGCGTACTTGTAACCCTGGCCACGTTCACCAAGGAGGTTCTCCTTAGGAATCTCAACGTCATCAAAGTTGATGACGCATGTGCTTGAGGCGCGAATACCGAGCTTCTTCTCCTTCTTGGCGATAGAGAAGCCCTTGGTGCCCTTCTCAACAAGGAAGGCTGAAATTCCCTTGTAACCCTTGCTGGGGTCGAGGTTAGCGAAGACGATGAAAAGATCTGCCTCCTTGGAGTTTGTGATCCACATCTTGCTACCCGAGATCTTGAAGCCGTCGGCGGTCTCTGTGGCTTTTGTAGCCATGGCAAAAGCATCGGAGCCAGAGACAGGCTCGGAAAGACAGAAAGAAGCGACGGTGTCAGTGGCAAGACGAGGCAGCCACTTCTTCTTGATAGCCGTGGAACCGTGCTTAATGATGGCTGTGTTGCAGAGGGTGTTGTGCACATCGACGAGGACTGAAACGGAGGGGTCCACACGAGCAAGCTCCTCGATACCGATAATGGCAGCGGTGAAGTTCATGCCAGCACCGCCATACTCCTCAGGAATCTCAATGCCCATGAGACCCTGCTCAAACAGCTGCTCGACAACAGCAGGGTCCATCTCCTCTGCCTCGTCCATGTCACGCGCGCGAGGAAGAATCACATCTGTAGCAAATTTGGAGACAGTCTCGGCCATGGCGGTCTCGAGCTCGGAGAGGTGAGTGATGGGTGTAGGGGGGATTTCAGAGATGTCGATGTGCTCATTGCGGCGGGATGATGTTGTGGAGAGAGGGCGGGCAGTGTTACTGGGACGCAGAGTTAGAGATCACTTCAGGTGTAGATAGTTTGAGCGTGGTGCACTTACAGGGTTATTCTTGTCATGGGACGGGCGGCGGCGGCTCGTGTGGCAACGCGCTGTGTAAGACCTTGCCCTCCTCTCAGCGCAGGGCGCACGACTCTAGTAAATGACGATGACATGGTAAGAATTGGGCTATGTGCTGGAGATTGAAGAAGGAGGAGCGGTGACTGTGACAAGAAGAGAAGAGAAGAAGACAGGGGAGGTGGCTAGGTTAGAAGGAGGCGTGAGGCGGGTTATGTGAGAGACGATCACAAGCCAGAAACGAGTAACCAACAAGACAGCCTCTTTGTATGGTAGTGTAGAAGAAGAAGATCGCCGGGAGAGATAGGAAATTCGCTATTTTAATTATATGACCTCGGTATCTACAGATCATCCATTGCCTCCCCCGGGACCGCAGCCACACTCTCTTTATACGGCTCAAGCGGTTGAACACTCTCACCACTCGGCCTTACGCAACCGAGGATAACCACCGAGGTCGAGGATGTCTTCGGTATTACAGCGGTAACTAAACTCGACGATTTTTGGGGTAGCCAGTGCGGGATGCGGGGAGGTGAAGAGAGGCACCGGCGATTAACCGCTGACGTCAAGGACATGCGGGTCATTGAAGAAAGCCGGGGGAGGCATGTGATCTGCGTCGGGCTCGGATAATCTAGCCTCCGATGATCCTAGACATGCTTCTCACGTGACACAACTCTCGGGAGGCTGAGATTTTGATATCAGCGGTTGGGCTCGACGTTTGGGATAGTGGCCGAAAACCGGATCGATCAATTCGCCCACCCCCAACGACAAATTTACCTCAGTCCGACCATTGACGTCTCGTCCAACATGGTCGGCTCTATCCTCCGTCAGTTCTTCTCCCCGGCGACCCGTCGACCCCTGGCAGCGGCCCTCACAACACCACCACCGAGCCGTCTCCTCCAGCCATCCCCACGAACATTCACAACCTCAGCACCCCGCGCTTTCGCCCCTACGACCGTCCGCCCTGCGACGCTGAACCAGGTTCTTCGCGGTATTCGAAAGGGCAAGCGGGCTCGCCATGCTGTCTCCCCTGCTCTGTCCAACACCCACTGCCCAGCTCTCAAGGGCGTGTGTCTCCGAGTCGGTGTCGTTCGACCCAAGAAGCCCAACTCTGGTGAGCGAAAGACTGCTCGTGTCAAGCTCTCTACCGGTGCTGTCGTTACAGCGTATATCCCCGGTGAGGGACACAATATCCAGCAGCACAGTGTTGTGCTAGTGAGAGGTGGTCGTGCGCAGGATTGTCCTGGTGTGAGATACCATCTTGTTCGAGGAGCTCTTGATTTGGTATGTTACTCCTTTTTTTTTGCTGGTTCGCTGTCTGGAAGGGCTGGTATGCTCTGGTACAATGATATACTGACAATTCCAGGGCGGTGTTGCAAGCCGAACAACAAGTCGAAGCAAGTACGGCACCAAGAAGCCCAAGAAGGCTACTGTTGGTTGAACTGCCAGGTCGATCTGAGTTGAATGAGTTGAAGCGATGGCATTAAACCCGTGTCAAGACTACATAGACCTGGGTAAGGCCATGTATTGATATTGTACACTATTTTGAGCATTTAAAGAAAGCATGCAAACGATCCCAAGAGCATTCTTGATTCATACACTCTATATGATCAAAGCTGTCCAAAGTATTCAAAACCCAGACGCCTAATGCTGGTTCCCGTAAGAATATCTCCCAATGCATTCCCATTGTGCAGCCCAAAACCATGGAGACAATCTACCGATCATCACAACCTGTATGATAACGTACAACCCTATACATCCACCCCTTAATGTTATTTCGTCTACTGTTGCTTCTCGTAACCCTTTGGCTTCTGCATGCCGTTGAGCTCGAAGAATCGGGAAGTGCCTGGAATGAAGTCAGGTTATTATCCCCAAACAAAATTTGAAACACTTACAAGAGTAGCCCTTCCAGTCAAAGTTGTTATCGGGGTTGCAGTGGCAACGGAGATCCAGACGTCGCTGCTCATCAGTCGGGCAATGCGTGAAGGGGACGTGGTAGTAGGCAATATCCTCAAAGAAGTGGAGCTCTTCCTTCTTGAGAAGAAGACCAGCAGCGATAGAGTGCACGGGAGCATCACCCCATCGCTCATAGAAGAAACCGCCGTCCTTGTCAAGCGACTCAAAGAAATCAAGGTAAGGCTTGCTTCGGAGCCAAGATAGGCTACCGACTTCAAAGTTGGACCACTAAATACAATTAGCACTGAATTGATCGTGCCACAGAGCTCAACTTACGAAATGGCACTTGTTGTAGTTCTCACCGCCGTCGTCACTGAGGAAGCGCATAGAGTTATCCGCGGCAATGTGCTCAGGGTGGTTCTGCATGAACTTCTTGGTGCTGTCCCAGAGTGTAGGAATGGTATCGATGTACTCATAAAGAGACAGAACAAAACTGTACTTCTTGTTGTTCTCATGCATGACGCGGAAAGGATCGTAGTGGATATCGCAAAAGAGCTTGACCGAGGGCTCTACGCGCCAGTAGTACTCGTAGTTCAACATGATCTCCTGTCGGAAGAAGAAACCAGACTCAAATCGGCACATGTGACGGTAGCTGATTGAGTCACCGTAGATGATCTTTCGCTCATGCATATCCTCACGAACCTTACGAGCCTTCTCCTGGTCGATCCATTCGGGGAAAGACCAGTGTTCCTCCGGAATCAAACCGTAGTGAGTCTTACCGGAGCAGAGAGAGGTGGTGACCTTCTTGAACTGCTCGTCGAAAGGCTTGTCGTTAAGGAAGACCCAGTCATAGTTGTATCGGCGGTTGAAACGATCTTCGACCTGTCGGATGGACTCGGCAATCTCCCAGACGTCCTGGTTTCGAGCGAGGGTGACAAATGTAGCGTTCATACGGGGACCGGGAGCAGTGCCCTGGAGGTTGTTCCAGCCGGGATCGTTGGGGGACATAGCCATAGGAGCCTGAGCAAGTTCGCCCTGGGCCGGAGCTTCAGCAGGAGCTTCGGCAGGAACCTTGGGGGCCTCAGCAGCAGCAGCACCCTCGCCGGCAGGCTTCTGAGCGGGAGCCTCGTCCTTGGTAATGGCAGTATCACCCTCGGCAACAGGTGCCTCCTGGCCAGGGAAGTTCACGTTGTTACCAGCATCAGGGGATTTGGGGATGGTGCCAGGAGCTTGCTGGTTGCTGGGACTTCCAGGGCCGCCTGGGAAGCTACCGACGCTGCTGCCAGGAACGGGGATGTGCTCGATTCGGGAATTGGAAAAGAAGTAGAACATAGTGAGGGTCTAAAGGAGACGGGTCAGCAAGTGGCAACGTCAGTTGTCAAGAGCTTCAAGCATAAGGTGACGTACGAAGAGCGCGAGCGCAATGTAGCGCACATAGCGCGTATGACCGGCAGCCATGGTGGAGAAAAGATTGACGATACCAAATCGTCAGTAGAAAGAAGAGTTCAAATGAAGTGGGAGGTTGAAATAGAAGAAAAAGAAGATGGTTGATGATGATGTGTCCCGGCACGAGGAAAAAGCAGGGGAGAGCCAGGGAACGATGGGCTCCAGTAAAGGCAACTCCTAGGCTGAACTAAAAAAAAGATAGTCCTCAAGTACCTAACGACTACCCAACGTTAGTTGCTAGGAATATATGAAAAAGAAGGAAAAAAACCTATGAGAGAAGAAAGAGATGTCATACGATTGGGAGTCCCTCGTGGGAATGATTATAGAACTGTTGCTGTTTAAAAAGAGACAATTGATGCAGAATCGAAGGCACGCAACCAGGAACAAGTTGTTGCAGTGTTGGAATGGGTTGAACAGCGTGTTCTGGGGAGCGGGCCCTTGATCGTCACCTCCAGCTAAAGTCAGGTACGCGGCCACTGGAGCGGGAGGTACATCAAGGCTCAAGGCTCAGATAAGAATCTGAACGCGGGTATCTTCGTCAGGGACTTGGCTGTAAAATACCTGATCTTACCTGCCAGACTGGACCAAAGGTCAAGTACCTTAGGTAAGGCTTGTACTTGTCAACTGTGAAGAGGCCTTGGAGCATCTAAGCCCTAGCGTTCAGGGGGTACGTCTGCTAGCGCATCTTGGTGATAGTGAATGGCTTCTAGGTCGAACCATTGCCGAGTCCAGACACTTTGAAGGTAGTCTATTAGGTTCAGCTGCAGACTTTTGATTTTGGCTTCCCATGTTTCCTCGAGGAAAGATGGGTTGGCAGTTTGCAGTACCACAACAATGCGACTCATTCTCATGAATCTTCCGTTGCCGCCGTCTCGGCCCTCTTAGGTCATACAATAACTCGTTTGCAACACGCCAGGTGCCTTTTCAGATCATTTGGAATGACAAGTCCACCAATTTTCAAGCCTCAAGTCGAGAAGCTTTTGTCTTCAGCAAATCTGACCCTCAATTAGGAAAGGTGCTCCGTATCGCATGCATCACTGGTTTTCTCGTATCCCTTGATGAGAAGGATGTGCCCCTTTTTACGTTTCTTGGAGACTGTTTGCGGGGGAGACAGCTGCAACTGCTACAGGCTGGTTGCAGCGTTCCTCCAAACCGCTTGATCCGTTTCTACCATAAAGCGATGTTTCTGGATTTCCAGATGCAACTCTCGATTGAGTTCCTCTTCCAGGCGCACATTGACCCTCGGAATGGGGCGATGTTGCTTGCGACTCGATCGCCTGTCAAATGTAGCAAATCTCATCAATAGCATGTGTAAGTCTAGTATCAATGTCTCAACCTGTAGTTTGCCTGTTTGTAAGTTGCTGATTTGCTGAGATCGATTTTGTGCTCTTTGTGACAGGTCTGCATAAGGCAATCAATCTATGTAATATCATCGGCACTCAGCACACTAGACAAAGGAATATGACGAATAGCGATAAATTAGTTTGGTGTAGCCAACAGAACAATGGGATCATCACATATCTAAACAGGCATGAAGGCTACGACGATTGTAAGTGCGTCTGCTTACATGAAGCACGTGATATTTCACGTGAATGCATGCACCTCCTCCCTCACAGGTGGGGTGAAAGCGGGCTTGGTGAACAGCGTTGGCATTTCGTCGCATCATCGTTGGCATCAGAGCTTCGCCGCGCATCAATATCGCCGTGCACCCTCCTCTAGCCGGCCGTCTTACTTCTACGACCACAAGGCTCGCTGACAGAGCTTCGAATATCTTTCAACCACCTCTCCACTGCCAGCATAGCACTTTCCTTGCATGCTTGGTGACAATACAAACATCTTGAACCAATTTACTGGAAGACATCATGATAGATTTGTGCGCGCTGAACGACCCTGAACATATCTCCTTCTCTTAGTGGTGAGTGGCTCTATCTCAGCTGTCGCTTTCCAGCCCTGCTCGTTCCCCCCCGGATATTGCTTGGTATATGTGCCCGAGGCACCATTCGACCTGCTTTCGATCTGTCGACGAAAATTACGAGGCGGCAGAGCTTTTATCAAAGTGTACTCTCTCCGAACAGCTCAGAGATGAGAAACGTGTCTACTCTCCCATGTTGTATGTTACATACGAAAGAGGCGGCAATGCTGAACCGGACAGCTTGGCAGCGCTGAGGACAATAAGTTTTGTGAACAATGGCTCAACAAACGGAATACCACGAGAAACACAGGAATGGGAGACTGTAGTAATCTCAAGAATATTACTGAACTCATTCGCAAGCATGGCGCCAGGAAGGTTGAGATATGGCTCAGCAAGTCTATGGGGCGTTTCCTGAGGATACCTCGAGCGGGGCACGGAGCTCATAGTGACTGCAGTTGACTGGCGTCGGTACTAATTTCTTTCATAGTGCAATCAACGTCCACTTGCCCAATTCACTCAAAATGTCCTTTTTCGGTTTCGACAATGCGCGCCACAACACGGCAGCGCCTGGCTTCTCCCAAGCTCACGACCCATTTGCTGGCTTGTCAGGCAAGGACGGAGACGCCGATGATGCTCTCGACTTCGAGGAGACGTATGACGGTCTTGGAGACCAACTCGAAGAGACTGGAGACTCCTTCAACGACGATACTTTCGGAGACAGTGGCCCAGCAGTTACTCGCAGTGCTGGCAAAGACTTTGACTTCTTTGGCCAGACTGCTAAGGTCGCCGATGCGATAGAGGAGGAACACCTTCGCTACCATCGCCAGGGACCAGCGGCTAAACCCGCTGCTGCAACCCAAGCCCCTGCTCACCAATATGCCCCAGCCGACTACCAATCCTACTACTCTGGCCAGTCTTACCAACAGCAGCAGCAGGCCTTCCAACAGCCTGTGCGATCTGGATATGAGAAATATCGCGACCCCGAGCCACTTCCTGATTTACACGTCGACCGAAGTATCTGGGGCATTGGGCCTTCGAAGCCTGCCCAGCAGGCATCACCGGCCCCTGTCCCTGCAGCTCAGCCTCTCCAGCATGCAGCTAGTCGCAAGGTCATGAGCTTGGAGGAGGTCGAGGCTGCTATGCGATCTCAGCCCAAGCAGCATACACCTCAGCCTCACGTCGCAGATCTTGCCTATCAGCAACCCCCTCCAGGCTTCGCTGCTCACCAACTTCAGCCTCCCCAGTCTCACGGGCACGGCCATCCGGTGACCATTCTGCAGAGGCCCCAAAGCACCCAGTCGAAGTCCATGTCGCCAGCCCCAGGACTTCAGGCAACTCCTGTTCAGCATCAGCAGCAACTGCATGCCAACCCAACCCAGATCCTGCAGAACCCCACCCGTGCAGCCTCGGATGCGCATGTGCCGCCTCAACATGGCCATCATGCCAAGCAGTCCCATGGTGCTATTCCTAACGCTGCACAACTGCAGGCTCACCCCCAGATGCAGCAGATGTCGGAGGAGGAGAAGGCAGCTTACTTGGACCAAGAGACCAAGAGGGCCAAGCGTAACCACAAGATCTGGCTTCTGTCTAAGGACAACGGTTTGATGACTCCCCAGGACAAAAACTTCATCACCCGTATCCAGCTCCAGCAGCTCGTTTCCGCTACTGGCAACCCTGTGGAGGGATCCGATGCGACAATCGCCGAGGATTTTTATTACCAAGTCTACAGCCATATCCGGGCCGGTCAACGTCAGAACCCTAGCCAACCTCTTAGCAACTTTGCGCAGACCTATCTGTACCAGACTGGTAGCCGTCAGGGTGGTATGCGACGACACGGCCGACCCGCTGAGAACCACTTCCAACGAATGGAACAACAGGTTCAGCGAGCTGTTGAAGCTGCCAAGAACAAGCCCAAGAACCCTCAGCTGGTTATTGCAGGTAGTCTTGGTAAGATCTCCTTTAGCAATGCTAAGACACCTAAGCCCCTGCTCAGCATCAAGCGCACCGAAAGCGAGCACCAACGGCCGAATAATGGCAAGAAGGGATCCAGCCTTGACCGAAAGACTATTTTGCGAAACGTGGAGAAAGTCTATCAAACTTTGATGCAGATCGAGGACCATGTCCGACTTATCCCACCTCCGATGACCAGCCCCGATGAGGAGCTCGAGAACAAGCACAAGGAGTGGGCTACCATCCTGGAAACCTACAACGCGAAGCTTTGGGAAGAGCTCAAGGTCCACGAACAGATTGGGGTTGTTGTTCCCCATCCATTCATCGCTTTCTTGTCCTGCGCCAAGGGCGAGAGAGCTATCCCTCGGCTTTTCCCTCATCTTTCTTTTGAACAACGAACCACCATCTTGACCATGATTATCTACCATCTCGACCAATTGGATGTTGTTCAGGGCGCTGCTATCACGCCAGGCGAGGTGACCACGATCAATGCACGAATGCGAGAGAAGATCGAACTTTTCATCTCGACTGTCATGCCATCGCTGATGCAATACTTCAACGATACTGGCCTGGATATTGTTGATGGTGTTCTGAATCTGATTGCCACAAAGCTTAATGTCGATCTCATTGTTAGATCGAGAATTGGTGTGTCCATGTTGACACTTATCCTCAGCCGTGCCGTGCTTCTCAAGCAGACAGGAGCCGGCAACCCCGAGCAGTGGGATAACTGGTATGTGGATTTCCAATCGTGCTGTTGACTGTTACTGACCTTCGGTAGGGATCGAACTTTTGAAATTTTGTTTACTAGACTTGAACCTTCACTGCCTTACATCTTCCCAGGTAGCGTCAACACCGGCGAGGATGTCTATGTGTGGCAGCTTCTTGCAGCCATGGGTGTCAGTGCTACCCACGACCAACAAACCCGCTTGGTTCTTGCTGTCAAGGACCGCGTGCTGGATACTGTCACAGTCTCAAAGACACTACCTCCCGCCATGGGTGCGGAGAGACTGAACAGTGTGAACTTATTCATGCGATCCATCGGTTTAGATGTTGAACTTCTTCAGTAAACGATGTTTCACAAACATTCACGCTATTGTCCGGTGATTCTTGGGCTTTTTTCTTGGGCTGGCATATAGGAGCACTCGAGAGAACCGGGATAAGCAGGATGCGACACAACAGGGTTTACTTGCTGGCGAAAGACTATTGGGAGCGGTGCGGTACAATGACATACTGGGTGTACAAAAATCTTAAGCGGCAACATAGCGAGCGCTTAACGCGTTCGTATATACCGGCATTAAATATTACTCATGGGGAGAATTTGGGAGGACTCTTGTCCCTTGAGATACTAAGTTATATCGCCTTTGAAAATTTACGCGTGTTTGCAAAGCATTTCCACTTTTTCGTATTGTGACAGCATTTTGTAACATTCCTTTCTATGAACTAATACTAAAGATCCTTTGCGCCGTTCCATGCAACTTATCTGGGGCTCTAACTCAAGCTTCGAAACTCGACAGCCGATGCTCATTCATCAATGTTTACTGTCTTTGATGCCCCAGCCCGAGGTTTGCCTCCTCGTCGAGCAACACCTCCCGCCGCTCCACCTCGTGGCCGGAGCTTGGGTTTTCGTGCCTCTTCCGATTCCGGCGCAGGCTGCTCTGGCTGCTTGACGGGAGCAGCTGGCTTGCGTCCAGGCTCTTTAACAGGCTCGGGTGCTGGTGCAGGCTTCTTGATACCACTCACGGCCTCGAGAAGATCGTCAT
The DNA here is from genome assembly GCA_012977755.1 of Fusarium nurragi. Taxonomy (NCBI): domain Eukaryota; kingdom Fungi; phylum Ascomycota; class Sordariomycetes; order Hypocreales; family Nectriaceae; genus Fusarium; species Fusarium nurragi. The sequence goes on along the minus strand of JAALXI010000174.1, from coordinate 91,721 downwards.
CATCCCATCGACGAGCGAACTTGGGCACGGACTCTTCGAGTACTGGCTCAGTCTCTTCAGCGTCATCGGCCTTCTTATCTTCTTCTTCTGTAGGACGTAGGAAAAGACTTTCGTTATAAACTTCCCAGGCGGCCTCCTCGTTCTCGTCTGTGTAGTGCATGGTGCGCCAGTGCTCTGTCTGCACTGATCGTAGACGGTCGGCCATGGTCTCGGTAGTAACAGTCTCACCATCGCCGGTGGCCTTGACGGTCATGTGAATAGCCCGAGCCGTTCCACCGGCTGTGGTGGGAGCTGAGTCCTTGGTGGCTGCGGCCTGGCGTTCTTGTTGGACAGTTGCGTCGATATGGTGGAGTTGAGGACGTAGGTGGACGAGTGATGATACGGGCGTGAGATGTAGGTCCTCTAGAGAAAGGGTTAGAAGATGCGTGGACTCATAAGAGTTGATGTGACTTACTGCCTTGAAAGACACCGACCATGTGCTGAACCTCCTTATACTCGGGATACTGCCCACCAAGTGTTTGCGTCCGAAGTACCTTGTCCTGCCTCACAGCTTCTGTCCAGTCCATACTCTCATCCTCATCCGCCTCGGTCTTCTTCCTGCCACCTCGAGCCTGAACGGTGCCAAAGCCAAAACCGCCCGCCAGACCGTGACTGCCGCCATTCTTGGTAGCCATGGAAGTATGCAGTGTCTTCCCCCACTTGAGGCCCTTCTCACGATCATAAGCGACGGTGTTGTCGAGAGGCACATCGACTTCGACCATACCAGCCTGGGCCTTCACACGCAGTTCGGTGGGCGGAGGGCGGGGAGCGTCATCGGTACGGTTGGGATGTTGGAGGACAAGAAGACGGCGACCCAGAGGAAGTGAGGGGTTGATGAAGACGTTGTAAGTCGCAGTGACGGGATCGTCGTCGTCATCTATTATGGTGGGATTGGCGGCTGTGGATGGCTTGGCGCTGGAATCGACGTCCATAGCTTCGACCTCCATTGAGGCCGTGGAAACCGGCGTATCTGAGGCAGTGGACATTGTGTAGATATTCCCGAAAGTAAAGAGACTCTTGTGAGAAAGATAAACAGTCAGGAGCTGGACAAAGACTCGTTGTCGCTCGAGGTATGGCTATGCGATGAGTCGTCCTTGAACTTTTACTTTGCGACAAACACTATGCGCAGCTATAAGTAACAGCCACTGCGCTCCAATATCGACACCAAGGACGTATATGAGCTTTTGACCAGTACCTGGGGCTTCGAGGTATTAGTGACAGGGTTTTTGTATGCAAAATGAGTCAAGGTTGAGTGTGAATTCGTTGAAACATCAGAAGCTGGGAGGGGCGATCGTGGAGAAATTTCCATGTTCGTCCCCCCGCCAAAGTTTGGACCTTTATCTTATCAACGATTCCAGGGTCCCAAGGACCAAGGTGAGAGTTACTGAACCATTTCAACACCATCACTTGTACCAGATATAGAGAATATCAAAAATGAAGATAGAAACCTCCCCTGTATTTTATAACTCTTGAATGATAGAAGCAAGTTCCATAAAAGATTTGCTTCCGTACAAATCAGTCTAAATCGTTTTGGTTCTCAAACTCCACTGATGCCATCGGACAGCCACGAATTGATGCAGACTATAATCGCTTCGCTGTTGACTGAGCCTCGCAGCGCTGAAACGAAATCTATTAAGATCATACCCTCTATCGGTTCTTGCCGCGGTCGCGTCGTCCACCCTCCAGCACCTTGACTCTCTTGTTGAATCTGTCTCCAATACCACCTCCCATGCCACTTCCACGAGGTCCATCCGTCGTGTCGATTCCACGCTTTCGGCTCTTGTCCAGAAGAGCACGAACGTTGCCTCCAGACTGCTTGCGCTTGGTGAGACGATCGATACGGTCGACACCCTCTCCCAGGTTGTGCCAATCCTCGCCACCAAATTGCATACGGCGACTGCCCTGCTTCGCCTTCTGGGCGCGGTCCTTCTTGCTCTCCTTGGGAAGACGTGTGAAGTTCATCTCCTCGTAGTCTCGGCGCTCCGCCTCCTCCTTTCGCTCGGAGTCGGTCTTCATCTTGCGGCCACCCTGGACGATGGTGGTACCAATGCTGGGCTCAGCCAAGGGTGCGCTGGATAGCTCTGAAGCAACGAACTCTTCCATTGTGTGAGACTTGCCAGGGCGGCGGTCAAACTTCTCGCGCCGTTGAGGTGCATCCATTGTCTGGCGATCTCTCTTGGGTGGACGGTAGACACCTGCCGCTCCTCCGTCGCGCTCTGCGCGGCGGACAGTGACATCTTCAGCCATTGAGCCAAAGTTGCCAGGCTTGTGAGATAGCGCTTCGGCGTCCGCCTCCTCCTCTGAATCTTCTCCTTCTTCCTCAGACTCCTCTCCAGCCTCGGCCCTGGCCTCCTTTGCCTGCCTCTCGCGCTCCGCATCATCTGCTGTTCGGAGGAATCGATCAATAGAAAAGCGCAGTTTCTCTTCCAACGGCCGTGCTCCTCTCTCAAGGTAAAGCCGCAGCTCTACCAGCTTTGCTCTCACGGATTCGTCGAGTTCGGTATCGTCTTCGCTTGCATTGTCCGAGTTCGATTTTGAGTTACGCAACTTGAGCAGGATCAAGAAGACTAGGTTTTGTAGGTAAGAGAGAAGAAGCTCGTTCTTGACGTCAAGAAGAGAAATGCCATCCTTCTGGTACTCAATAGAAGAGAGTTTGGGTGTGACATCGAGTGCTGAAGACAGAGACTGCGTCAGCGACGTCAGAAGCGCCGGTAATGTTGTGGGGGCTGCCATGTTGGATCTGTTTTCCTGAGATTGTAAATCTCTGGACAGTCGAGAAGTGATGGATTGTCAAAAAGTTTGGATCGCTTTAACTTTTTAGCGGGGCTTTTCTGTTTCCGACTCCACAAATGCCTAACATTCCTGTGGCACATGCCACAAGCGCCACAGGTCCACTGGCTCCCAGTGGCTTACTCCCCTGACTAAGCCACTATCTCACCTGGAACTTGGCCAGATATTACAGCAAGTGCCTTGAAGCTCCCTGTTCGACGACTTACTCTCGCAGCTCTTTCGCCGACTTAATTACGACACGATCCTTTTATATCATCAAAAAGCAGGAACAGAGCAGCGCCATTGAGCGTATTTCTCAGATATTGCTTGGTTTCGAATTTACCTTCTTCTCCGCATCGAAATCGCGGGCCGCGCAAGTCGTCGTCAGCTTGGAGCTTGCTTGATACGACAGCTTCACGTCTTGGCTTTCGCAACACTCTTTTGTCAACCTCTGCCGGTCTACGCATGACCTAACTTTCCGATATGCACTTCCGAGACTTTGCGCCTTCGACGGCGCTTCTCACCTCGCTGTTGGCTATACCTCAGCTGGCTTCTGCCTTCTATCTCCCTGGTGTTGCCCCAACTACCTACAAGGAGGGAGATAAGGTTCCTCTTTACGTCAACAGCATTAAGCCCGTCGACCGCTCCCAGGACCCGCGACTACACGCCGTCGTCTCGTACGACTACTATCACCCTGCGTTCCAATTCTGTAAACCCGAGGGTGGCCCTCAATATGTTTCAGAAAGTCTGGGTAGTATTCTCTTCGGAGACCGTATCATGACTTCTCCTTTCGAGCTTATCATGGGCAAGAACGAGACCTGCAAACCCCTTTGCGAAGTTACATATCCGGAGAAATCGGTCAACTTTGTCAAGAGCCGCATCGAACAGGGCTACAGTCTGGAATGGCTGGTAGATGGATTGCCAGCCGGTCAGGAAGTACTTGACCAGTTGACTGGTACTACCTTTTACAACCCCCGTTTCTTGCTCGGCCAGGATGACAAGGACGACAACATTCTGTTCAACAACCATTACGAAATTGTCGTCGAGTACCATGAGGTCAACAAAGATCCCAACCAACGCCGTGTCGTTGGTGTAATTGTGCAACCCAGCTCCAAGGAGTATGGCGGCAAGGCTGATTGCGCCAACCACCAACCTATTGTATTGTCTGGAAAGGAGCAGCATGTGGCCTTCAGCTACAGCGTGTTCTGGCGCAAGTCCGACACTGCCTGGGCTACTCGATGGGACAAGTACTTGCACGTTTTTGATCCCAAGATCCATTGGTTCTGGCTCATCGATACTGCTATCATCGTTGTTATCCTCGTTCTCACTGTCATGTCCATTCTGGTTCGCGCTCTCAAGAAGGATATCGCCCGTTACAACAGACTCGACCAGATCGATCTCGACGACTTTGGTGGTACTTCGGTCGTTGAGGATGGCGTGCAGGAGGACTCTGGTTGGAAGTTGGTTCACGGCGATGTCTTCAGAAGCCCTTCACGCCCTCTTCTGCTCTCAGTCTTGGCAGGCAATGGTGTCCAGCTGTTCTGCATGACAGGCTGCACTATCCTCTTTGCCCTCCTTGGATTCCTGTCCCCTTCCAATCGTGGATCCCTCGGAACGATCATGATTCTTATGTATACCGTTCTTGGCTTCGTTGGCGGCTATGTTTCTGCTCGAACTTACAAGGCCTGGCAAGGCGAAAACTGGAAAGTCAACATTGCTTTGACCCCTATTTTGGTTCCTGGCATTGTCTTTTCCAGCTTCTTCCTCCTCAACCTCTTCCTTTGGGCTAAGCAGTCATCGGGTGCGGTTCCTTTCACAACCATGCTTGTGATTGTCGCTATCTGGTTCATCATCTCGATCCCTCTATCCTTCGGTGGTTCTTGGCTCGGATTCCGGGCCCCTCAGTTCCAGCCTCCTGTTCGTACCAACCAGATTCCTCGACAGATCCCTCCTGTGAGCACCTACCTCAAGCCCATCCCCAGTGTGTTCATTGTCGGTCTTCTTCCCTTCGGTGCCATCTTCGTCGAGCTCTTCTTCATTATGAACTCGATCTGGTTCAGCAGGATCTACTACATGTTTGGCTTCTTGTTTCTCTGCTATGGTCTTATGATCGTTGTCTGCGCTGCCGTTACCATCCTTATGGTGTACTTCTTGCTATGCTCTGAAAACTACAACTGGCAGTGGAGATCTTTCCTCGCTGCTGGTATGAGCGGTGGCTACATCTTTTTAAACTGTCTTTTGTACCTCGTTACAAAGGTCAGGGCGAGCGGTTTAGCAGGTATTGTGCTATACTTGGGCTACAGCGCCATTATCTCATTCCTCTTCTTTATTCTCACTGGTAAGCTTCTTCCTCTATTAAGCTAAGTACATGATTCTAACTCTTCCAGGCTCAATCGGCTACTTTGCCAGTTGGTGGTTCGTTCGCAAGATCTACTCATCCATCAAGATTGATTAAAGGCATCAATGCGCCGATGCTACGACAGAACGGACCATCAACGACGAGTGATTTATGAAAGAGACGGAATGGGGTGTTTGTAACAATACGTGTACGACCAGCGTCTGGAATTTGCGTTTGCCATGAGCCATGCCTTGGAATACAATCAGAGGCAAAACGACCAGATAAGGGTCCGTGGTGTTGCATCAGTACGCTGCGAGTATGGAGTAGATTCACTTCCATTTAGAGGGATATTAAAATCGGGCAATGACCGACAGAGCTGAGCCGTGTTGGCTATCGATGAAGTATTATGTATTCGGCATGCATTAATTTAAGCTTATTATAGATATCAAAAATTCCTTAGCTTATCTTCGCTCGATCAATCATCGTCATCATCGTCATCCAAATCGTCCAAGTTGGTAAACTGGAACTGGGCCTTTTGTGGTGGAGGTCCCGTAGGACTCCTTTGTTCTCCAGGAGCAGCTGAAGGGCCACCGACCAGACTTGCGCGCCTCCAGGCCTCTTGATCCTTTTCCCTCTGTAGTTCCCTCTCGATGCGCTGGCGCTCGCGTTCCTCGCGGATCTTCTTCTCGCGCTCTTCCTGAGCAATGCGGTCCTCCTCTTCCTTCTGCTTCCTCTCCTCTTCCTCGCGACGTTTGCGCTCCTCTTCCTCCGCGGGATCATAGCCCTTGGGGTTGATACCCTGCTCCAGCAGGACTTGGTTAGCAGCCAACGCGCCAGCACCAATCTGAAGATCATTCGGCCAAGGGAGGAAGATCTGATCGGTCAGGGGGTTCAAGAACTGGGTCCACTCGCTAGGGAGACTGGTGTTGGCAGACAGAGCGGACTGTTGGGTTGCAGGTTCTTGTGAGACGGTTGGTGTACCACCATTCATAACTGCTGGACTCTGGACCTGGGATGAAGGAGGCGCGGAGGGTGTCATGACAGATGCTGTTTGCGAATCGGGTCCTGGTGTCTGGCCTCCCGGCGTTTGACCTTCTAGACCCTCCGGCGTTGGTGGTACGGCTTTGATGGTACCTGCAGGCGGCATGGTCGTTTTGCTGATACGTCGGGCATATTTGAGAAGTTCTTCGTAGGCGATGGCATAACTAGGCCCAGCAGGAAAGGTGGTGGTGTGCGTGGTCACAATATCCTTGCGGGTGGTTGCGAGGTTGGAGAGGGTTTCGCGGATCTGGGCATCGAGAGCTGCTGAAGATTCGCGCAGTTGCTGAATACGGAGGTAGTTGATCTGGTGAGTTTGCACTGAGAGTACGGTGAGTCGCAAGATCGGGTGATGTACTAGAAAAGGAAGTCTACCTTCTTCCAAGCCTTTGCTTAATTCTTTGTCCGCTGTGTTAAGCTCATCACCTTGATGTGTAGAAGGATGGTATTTGGAGACCGAATCAATCAAGTTTGCGAGAGCCTTCTCAAGTCGCTCAAAGCGACCGTCAATGTACGTGTCCATCACGAGCTGCTGGAATAGAGAAAAAAGATTAAGTAAATAAAAGAACAGAAACGGCTAAAGACAAGGCTGCTATACCAAGCCGAAGCTCGAAAGCGAAGTGGGGCAGTAATCCGGGCCGCCATTGGCTGGCCAAGGTAGAGCTTCTTTTCAAGCCTGAGGCCAAATAAACCCGATCTTTCCCGGGCAAACTCGCGCAATCAAGGCCATACTTTTACGACGACGATATCGACGAGCAATTGAACGACGAAACAGGCTTCCCCCGCCCTACGATCCAAGATGGTCTCCTATGTACGTTCGAACCTTTCAATACGGTTGCCGACAAAGGGCTATTTGCAATCCACAATGGCCCTCGGCGTCTTCAACACAGCGTGCAATCGACTGACCTGATCCTTTAACAGACTCCCATCCGCATGGCGGAATTCAAGAGCGCCTATGGTCCTAAGTACGTCTCATTCCTCCATACAATCACCGAAATATCGAATGCGGAGCCTCCCGTGACACGGGCGAACTTGGACTCTCGATATCTCAAGTGACGGTCGATCTGGAATAGTGACGTTTGCTAATGCTCTGAAATAGGTACCACGTTCAACCCAACGTTGCTGGCTTCACCGTGCAGTCTGCCATCAGAATGTGAGTACACATGTTCAAAAACGAAACACAATCGAGAGCCGATAGCATGCGAGCGAGTCGAACCGACGATTTCCCTTCCGTTTTTCCGAAGTTCCCTTGACGAACAACCGCCGCCGAGGTGGACATTGTGGACGAGGAAACTTGGAAGTGGAATCGATGACCGACCATGCTAGACGACCGATTGTATGCTACGAACGAGCACTAACTAAGTATCCAGCGGCTCCCGTCTGGCCATGTACGGCGCTCCCGCCGCCGTTGGTGTCCTCCTCTTCGCCAACGGTATCCCCCGTGTGCAGCGCGACATCCTCCAGGTACAAAACGAGCTTCCTAAGGACGTATGTTGATCACGATACTAATTCCCCTATAGAAGATCCCCATCCTTGGCAGCTACTTCCACAAGGAGGTCCACCCTGCCGACAACGTAAGTTTCATGCGAGTACTGCAAATCAGCGAAGCCAGCTACTAACTGCATGTCTAGCCCTTCTAAATCAACTGGTGTATTGCGGAAGATAGACGATGTTCAGTGCCCGTGCCGGCTCTCCTTGTATAAGATATTCCAAATAGACCTGTTCTGAGCCTTGAATTTTGCTGTGAAATGTATGGCATGTGATTGGTCTACGCTTGAAGAGTTACTTGGCAAGTCATGATACCTACCCTAAGTAACGACCCTGTAATTGTATGGGGAGAGCCGAAGGAAAGGTGTATTCTTCCCGATAATCGTGATTCTGTTAATTAAAAATGGAAATTGCTGCCAATACAATCGGGTGCAATGTTCAATCTTGCATCCAATCTCTAACCCGCAAAGTACGTACAGTGCACGTAACTTGCCATGAAACACTGTCTTCTCCCCTACATACGCAACTCACCCGTCTTATACCAATTTCATGCTGATATCCATCGCTCATTTCATACAAACCTTTTTCCTTTAAGCACACTTCTTACCACCGATATTGTTTTGCTTCTCCGCGCCATGAAAGTGCTTCACTCTTTTTAATCTTAAACTCTGCGCGACTCAGGCGACTGCTCCGGTGAACACTTGTCAAGATGCCATCGTCGCTGTTTTGGTTGGCATCAGGAGCCATCGCTGCGTTGCCTCTTTTCTTCTGGCCTTCAAAACAGTCTCAAGGTCAAAACTCGCGCTTATTTGCTTTGTTCTCTTATTCGCTCCCTTTCGCCTCTGTCTTATGGCTCTACTTGGTCTCGGCACAGGTCCCTGAACCTTACCTGGTAGGTCTTCTCCCATATCCTCAATAATTGTACATACTCACACGACATAAGGATGAAGTTTTCCATATACCTCAGGCTCAGAAATATTGCCAAGGGAGATTCCAAGATTGGGACGACAAAATCACGACGCCTCCAGGCCTGTGAGTCCCAACACGCAATGCCCTGCCCTGTCAAGTACTGATCGAAACTCAGGTACCTCCTGTCCCTCCTGACCCCTGGAGTTGTCCGTCCAAATGCTTCTTTAGGGGGCTATCTCTGCCATGTGAAAGATCTACGAGCTACCAATGTCGTCGCGTTGGCAATATTGGCCTACGTGGCCCTCCAATGTCGCCGTGAGATCGAGGCACGTCTCTATGAGGCTCACTCCTCAATCAGGCTGCGCAATACTTCGCAGTATGCACTCCACACTGCATTCAACATCGCTCTATTCCCACTTCTGTTCTTCTTTTCTGGATTGTATTATACCGACGTTGCATCTACTGCAGCCGTTCTGGTCGCGTACTTGAACCACTTGAAGCGCACTGGACGAGATCAAAGTTCAGTGTTCAATGATCTAATGACGATATGTCTTGGAGTTTTTACACTTATCTTTCGACAGACAAATGTGTTCTGGGTGGTCGTGTATATGGGCGGCTTGGAAGCTGTTCATGCCATTAAGACTTTACGACCAGAGCGGGTTGATCAACCAGTTATCTTGACTCTTTTTGGGCAAATCAAGTACTACGCTTGGAGGTATTCTCTCGGGGACGTTCATGATCCACCGCTGCATATGCTGTGGCCAGACGGTAACTCGATTTCTCTTGGCCAATGTTCGATATATGACTAACCAGAAATCAGATATGATCTTCTGTGTGTTAAGTCTGGGTACTGCGGCACTCTGCAACCCAGTCCGCGTTATTCGACAAATATGGCCATATGTTACTGTTGTTGTCTCATTTGGGACCTTCGTTGCTTGGAACGGCGGCGTCGTGCTTGGTATGTCCTCTATCATAGTCATTCTAACAGTTATTAACAAGGAGCAGGTGACAAATCTAACCATGTTGCTACTATTCACCTCCCACAGATGCTATATATTTGGCCATTCTTTGCCTTCTTCTCTCTGCCACTTCTTATCCCATATGCCCTTCCTTTTATTAACATGCTATTGCGGATACTCTCATCTGTCGGGTCGCCCAGAGTAGCTGGACAGCCAGCCCCTGAGGCAGATACTGGACCAGTGTCTGCCTTTTCTATGTCCAGCAAGTCCCGGAAATCAGGCAAGCAGGTCTCTGAGGACGGTTCTACAAAGTACTCAAAAGTCGATGCTTCGGATAGCAAATATCCGCAGCAGTCGAAGGCACTGCAGATCTTCGACTTCATATTCGGTTCCAAGATCATACTCTGGCCCCTCTATCTCCTCGGAACTACTCTACTATCAGTTGCCATAGTCCGCTACAACACTATCATCCATCCATTCACCCTAGCCGATAATCGCCATTATATGTTCTACATCTTTCGGTACACAATCCGGCGAGCTTCTTGGATTCGATACGCTTTAGTCATTCCCTACACCTTGGCCCGCTGGATGACTTGGGGCACTATCGCTGGCTGCTCGCAGTGGTTTGCGGTTATTCATGGGCCTGCCTGCTCTGCGTATGAAAAGGGTGCAGAGAACCCTCCCTTCCTGAGCCATCCTACTTTCACTAACCGTGGGTTTTCCTCACGACAAACCAACGCTACCTTTCCAATCGAGGTCAAGGATGATTCGCAAGATGCTCCCAAGCAGCAGGAATCGAGCAAGGCTTTAGAAGAGGATCCCCTGCTAGCCTCCGTTGAACCAGCTTCAACCTCGACTGGTATTATCTTCTTGCTTGCCACCACTCTGTCACTCATGACAGCTCCACTAGTAGAGCCACGGTACTTTATCATCCCATGGGTCATGTGGAGGTTACTTGTGCCTGCATGGAGACTCCATGATCATGGCGGTTACAAGGATGTTGGCTCCAGGTTGGCGAATCACCCAAAGACCAGGCCCTTGTTCCTATTCTTCCAGCGCTATGATCTGCGTCTTATTCTTGAGACATTTTGGTTCGTCGCTATTAATGTGATAACTGGTTATATTTTCCTCACTAAGCCTTACGTGTGGAAAGCGGAGGATGGAACGGTGCTTGACGGGGGTAGACTTCAGCGCTTTATGTGGTAGGCACGCGATAGAATAAATCTTGCGACTTAGATGTTGCAAAAGATACTCTTTTTGCATTTTCGTCTTTGCAGGCCTGCAACCCTAATGTGTCTGGGTTCCTCTTATGCCACGCGTGAAATATACCAACACCGAACGCCGTACCCATGGCCCAAAACCTAGACCAATCCCTTAACCGTAAACCATATTCATGTCCAGTTTCGTATCGAGCGTTCCAAATTCGTTCATAAAGTGACCCTAATGCTATATGTACCATGAAGGACTTCTCATGCAATGAGCGATACACGTCGGTATCTTGCCTATCCAGCAGTCGTGAAGAAAATCATCAAACGTCATAATGTTGCGCATCTTATAAACTCAGACGATCCAAACTCAAGCCATCGTTACTTCTCACTCGACGTATAACACCGAGCTTAAAGAACTTCTCTTCACCGCCAGGAGTGCGTCCGCCGATGTACCACTTCTCAGCACCTATCACGTCGCGAAAGCCTTCGCTACTGCTGTCGCTCCCACGTCTTCCAGAGGATCCAGGAATAGGAATGGCGGCGCCGTTGCTGGGAGATGTTGAGGCTGATGGTGAGGAGGAAGAGACGGGGTTGCGGGGAGGGCGGATGGCGACACTGGAGGTGGTTGGTTGTTGTGAAGGTTGTTGATGGTGGTGATGATGCGGTGCTGAGTTAGATGGTGATGTTGAGGGAGTTGAAGATGCGGCTGCGGCTGCGGCTGCGGTGGCGGATGTCGTTGTATCTCGGGCGTGCTTGTTTGGTTGGTGTTGATGTTGTGCGGTTGTCGAGATGGAGGGGCCTTGGGGACGGAAGGCGGCGAGGAAGGAGGAGAGGAAATATGGACGTTGTGAAGGCATCGTATCTTGTCGGTTGAAGTGATGTGCTGTAGGTAGGACTCGACGAGTAGCCGAGTGACGGTGGGCGTCGACTTGGGTTGAGCTGGGTTGATTCGGAAGTTGAAATTGAAGATGGAATCGAGTCGGTAGTTGATCGGTCAACACTCGAGGGGATCCAGTCCCTGACTCTTTGAGTGTGCGTGTTTCGTGACTGAGGTAGCGATTGATTCTCTCGCGGGGTACGGTTACCGTTATATCAAGAAAGACGGGATGTGGAGTCGAGTCGAGTTCTGGAGAAACAGCGACAGTGGACAGTCCGGGGCGGTCGTCACTGACGTCGAGGGTTTCTTTGCGGAGGGGCCTGTTCTTTCGGTAGAACCCGGGCTCGGGGAAAACGTAATGATTTTAATAGGTCGAAGCAAGGAAGCTTTAAGGTGTGCACGTGTTATAAGAGAGACGCTACAACCACTTTCTGCAACGGTTGGAAGAGCTCTCTTGTTCCCGCTCTTTAAAGCAGCATGTTGTCTCCGAGATGCCGGGTCAAGGGACTCCTTGTGACAGGTGGAGAATAAGCTGAATACGACTTCGGAATGTGAGTGTTGGATGCGAACATGGTCTGATAATTCCTGTCATCGCAAACGTGCAGAAGGAATATGAGTGATCATCCATCCATTCTGCAGGTTGGCTTTGGGATTGGCGAACGGAGCGCTTATCCCTACTCATAGTTGATCTGGTTATACGCATAAGCTGTTAAAGAAAATGTATATCTGCCTCGGCTAGAATCAAGCTGACTACCCTGTAACGCAGCATGAAAATAGCACTCCTGTGGTTGTATAAGTCTGCTTACTGTCCTGAATTACCCAGTTTAAATCTATTCTGCTGCTTGCTTGGCATACCAGCCTCTCTCAACAAGCCATAGATAGCGGTGTAGCCCAGACCCCTCCCCTCCCTGGCCCTTATTCCCCTCTCTACAAGTTCCACACGCATCCCTACAATAGTAACAGAATGCATTCATACTGCACATACAGACATTCGAGAAAACCATCAAAACTGTCTGTGCAACCTCTGCATATTCCCGCTTGACTCAAATGACAACGCCCTAGCATACTAAACACTCCCCTCCTGCCACGCTATAGCCATGCCCACCTTCAAAGCCCGGATCATCAGCTGGCTCATCTGGTTTTGGTTCAAGAGCACATGGCAATCCGCCGAGGGCATCAACAACCGCATCGCCAAGGAGCGCCTTCGCCCCGAGCGAGTGCCCCCGAAGCATCTCTACAAAGAGTTCACCGTGGAAGATTACAAGAGAAAAGGCTGCATCGCGGATTACACCGTGTATATCGTCTCTGCAAAAACAGAGACTCCCACCCGTGGCCGCATTCTCTATCTCCACGGCGGCGGCTTTGTCTTTGATATCACCCCCCAGCACTGGGAGCTCGTGGCTCAGCTTGCACGGCGACTCAATGCTACAATCTATGTGCCCATTTACCCTCTTGGGCCAGAGACGCCTCTTATGAAGATGTACGAGTTCGTCCAGCCACTCTACGACGAGCTTGCAGGGGCTCCAGACCGGACGCCTTTCTGGGTCGTGGGCGATTCAGCTGGAGGAACCATGTCTCTTGTTCTCACGCAGAATGCAAAGCTGGCTGGTCGTCAGACTGCGCAGCGTATTGTGTCTATCACGCCCTGCACCGATTCCAGCCTCGTCAACCCTGACCTGCACACTGCAGCGCTCAAGGATCCATGGCTCGACGTCCCCGGCATAGCAGAGATCACGCGGCTCATCTGTCCGGAGATGGATACCAAGCATCCCAACGTGAGCCCCATCTACGGTGATCTGAGGCTGCCTCCAATGCTGGTCTTCGCAGCAGGGCTGGATCTCCTGACTCCGGATACCAAGAAGATGGTCGACATTGCCAGGAAGGAGGGCACAAGAGTCGAGCTGGTGTACGGAGAGGGCATGGTTCACGTGTGGCCGATTCTGCCCATCTGGGAGGGAAGACAGGCTGTCGATAAGATGATTTTGTGGCTGGGACTCGATTAATGGTTTGTTTTGGGTGCCTTGTCTTGGGCTATGGCGTTGGGTTGGGTTGGGTTGGGGGGTTTTGTGAGTGCGGCAGGATGATACCCCTGGTGAGACACGATGATAACGACTATATATGATATTTCAATGTTCTTTATGACTGGATAAGTAGCTTGCAGGTATGATATCATGACAAACAGCGATGACAAGATGTAAAAGAACAGTACCCATCATGTGAGCAGGCAGCTTGAGAAACACCAGTGTCAACCTGCAGGAGATTCCTCTTATGGGCTTATCATACTGCACAAACACAAACAGCCTGCTCAGCTCGGAGCTTGTGATAGAGGGAGAAGAAAGAACCTGAATTCGAGAAGCGCGGAGTGTATGTACTCAGAAAGATTAAGCTTTCAATGTGCTCTGTCGATGGGCCAACGCTGGGTTCAAATGTTTGTTCTCGGTTGAAGCTTTAGAATTGACTGAGAACCTAGTATTCGAAACCGCCGAATACTTCAGCAGTCTAACATTTCCTCCTCCTTGATAATGACATACGCCACATATGACAACCGTGTTCATGTGACTTGTCATTAATTGACACTCGGTATTTCGTCGTACAACTTTTGCCACAGTGCTAACACAACGTGCCTCCAGACTCGATCGTCCTTCAAGTCGTTGGTACTGCCGACCAAGGTACAGATCAAGGTGACTGAGAGTTCTGTCGTGGTGGAGGTCTCGGGTCTTGTCTTTCTTGGGGGGGGGGAACTGCCTTGAAGAACAGGTAAAAGGCAAGTAGTTATACCTCTATGGAGAGAGGCTTGATTCACAATTAGAAGTACAAGCTCTTCAGCCGTACAGCAGAAAGCCTCGAAAAAGGTAGCTGCGAATATCTAGGATATGATATCCATTCCGTGGAAAGGCTACTTTTTTTTTCTCTCGGGCTTACTTTGAACCTAACCTTGAGCAAAGCGGCTTGTTGAACTGTTGGCGTATGCGTATAGCTCAGCTATCTGTGTGATACTTATTCTTGTACAGGATTCAAGACGTGCACCCGAGGAACATCACAATGTGAGGCGATATAGAACATCAATCGACCAATCTGATACCTAGAATCTTGAGGTTCGTCAACACGCTCAGTCATGACACTTTCGAGCTTCTTGTTACGTCCACGAAGGTCAGTTCAAGTGCTCAAGGTTAAAGCCATGCGACGCACACCCCTTGGCTCCGCAGATGAGTCCAATGCCGCCCGGAAAAGATATTTCTCTTGTTATTATTGGTTGGCGACCAAAGATTGGCGAGAAAAGAATGTAAATGCAACGAAAGAAGTAAAGCGAGAGAAAAGAGTAAGAGGAAGCTGATAGTATGTAGCAACCAAAAACATGGAAATTTCTGTGCCTCAGTTCCCAGTATAGCAGACACCCTTAAAGACTCCCTGTTTGGGCGACTCTATCCTGCGGGTGGGATAGCTTCATTGTCATGGGTTCATCATTGGCGCGACTGTTGGTGTGTACAAAGGGCATGGACAAACTTCCCGCACAGCTTGACCGTCAGAGAGACAGTGATTGTCGTGGGCTCATCATCGAAGACCAATATGGAGGGGGGGGGACTGGGCCTTATATAGGGAGGAAACATACTTTGTGTTGCATTGAAAGCTTGTTTGAAGCTCAAATACACTCATGCAATGCACAAGGAAGTAAATATCATTTTATCAAGAACACCTCACCTCCTAATAACTTAAAGTTACCCATGTGTTTATGGTAGTCCAGATAGAAAACAGCAGCAGTAGAAACTTTTTAGTTGTTTGCGACTTGCCACTGAGTTTACTGGCATAGCAACTTCGATACCGGGGTGCTTCACATATCCGAAGTCTGAAGCGCTGAAATGTCGGTAAGAAGTCATCGTCCATGCGTAGTCGAGGCGGAAAGCAAGCAGCCCGCCTTGTGGCACGCCGTGGACGGGCGACCGTAGGACGAACTGCAAGGCTGCGTATATACTCTTACAAGTCCAGGCTACCTTGTTAGTTGCCGGAAGATCGTCAAGGCTTTGGGTTTCATCGCTCCATGACCGGCATACTTAGTCTCGCTCGTAAAATCACAGCCCCTGGCACTCCTCGGTAATCTGTAATGATCGATGTATTAGCTCCTTGCAGACCCAGAATGCCATGTAGATCAAAACTTTGGCAATGGGGGCTGAATGCATAACCGGCAAACTGCATCGTCTGAATATGGTATTCGTCCACTGTCGTTCCGGGAGATAACATACCTCTTTCAAAACTCATAAGAACTTTCACGGCATCGGACTCGAATGCAGATATCTCCGAGGTGCCATCTTGGGTCTGCAGCCGTGGTGAAAGAATCAGGCTGATTACAACATAGCCACTCATATAGACATCAACATGTCATGTCCTTATCCGGCCCCCAAAACAACCACTTGGCAGCCCCTTATCCTTTCTGCAACGCTGTGCCACATATAAGAAAGCCCCCGCAGATTCCTGATCTTCTATCTCGGTTGGAGGTTGATGCAGCATGCCCGCCAGCCTTGCAGCAGTGAATGTCACCCGCCAAGTGGTTCAGCAGTGCCATGGCAGTTGGCAGGTGGCGGCCCCCGAAACAACAAGATATCTCTGGCGTCACCTTGCTGGACCGGAATTTTGCAGATTCGTCATCCTTCTTTCTTTTGGCAATTTCGGTTTTGAGCGATTTTAATTGACTGTATAGCCTCATATCTTGGCTGCTTCTTCTGCCCGCTTGCTTAGGAACTCGCCCAAGAGTACAGCAATGTACACCCCGTCTCCTTTTCCGCTGGCGATGCCGCCGGTTCTGCCCTTGGTGCCTTCTCTTCTTTTGGGATCGATCATCCTGGGTACGGTCGTGATGACCTTTGCCGCCTTCAACACCTTCGTATATCCCTTCTTTATATCTCCCCTTCGACATCTTCCTGGACCTACCGTATGTACTGCCCCCCTAGCCGCCCATCTCTGTTTCGAATGGTGTTGCTGATGGAAATCAGGACAATGTGTTCTTTCTTGGCCAGACCGCAAAGTTCCTTCAGGTCCCTTGGTTTCCCGAACTATTTTGCAAGTGGTCTCGCGAGTATCCCGAGGCGCCCCTAATTCGATATCTCAACTTTGGGAATAGCGAGACACTTTTCGTAAACAGTATCGAGGCATACAAGCAGGTGCTCCAGACAAAGAGTGCTTCTTTTGTTAAGCCCGCTTTTGCGAGACAGTTCGCTCATGAGATCATCGGTGATGGGTTGCCTTTCGTTGAGGGCAAGCTCCATAAGCTGCGTCGAGCGGCCATTAGTCGTAAGCATCCCTGGCCTTGAATGATGTGTGAGAACAAAACTAATATTCAAAGAACCTTTCTCGACACTGCGGTTGAAGTCTTTCTCCCCTGCTGTTCAAGCAAAGGCTGAACAGTTGGTTGATGTTCTCATAGAACAATGCAACCGGAACGGCAACGTCGAAGGTTAGTACTGCCCCTTGATTTCATGACGGAACTGACAAGGCTGGCAGTCGAGACCAATATTTGGAAAGCAGTCCTTGACGTGATTGGACTCGAAACGTTTGGACTCGACCTCAACCATCTTGAATCCGACGAGTCTCCTCTTTTTGACACCTTTACCAAGATGATGCAGCCATCGGTGGTTGGCCACATTGTCAACTATTTGAACTCGCTGATCCCGATTCGACAATTCGTTCCCATCAAAGAATGCACCGAATTTTCGCAAAGCTATACCCGAGTTCGAGAGTTCATCATCGATCTGGTGACAATTCGACGTGACCATGGCGAACAAGACTGTATCAAAGAAACTGCGAGCCGGGATGTCCTTCAGTGTCTGCTGGAGTATTCCGACCATTCTTGGAACGATAAGAACCTCGTTGAATACGTGAGTCATTTGTACTCCTGCATGCTGTTTCTTAACTGACATATCGGTGATAGATTTTGAATCTTCTGATCCTTGGTGAGAAATGTGTCCACGCATGTAAGATACCAAATGCTGACTGGTTCCCCTCCTGTAGGACACGACACAACGGCCTGTTCCATCACGTGGGCTGTTCATGAACTCTCACGCCGACCAGACTGCCAGCAGCGTCTAAGAGAAGAGATCAACAGCATGGACAGCACTTGCGCCATGCCTGGCTTTAACGATGTTGATAAACTCCCATACCTGCACAACTTTGTGCGCGAAGTCTTGCGACTCTATTGCGCCGGTAAGCAGTGTGACTCTTGAGATTGAAACGATCCGCTGACGCAGACGCAGTGGCCATGGCGCCACGCCAAGCCACCCAGGATGTTGAAATCGCAGGTGTCATGATCCCCGAGGGAACCGTCATCCAACTCTCCCCAGCTGTCATAAACACAAACCCCTCGGTCTGGGGCCCCACCGCGCAAGAATTCGATCCTGACCGCTGGAGCCATCTGACGGGCGACGCGACAAGCGCATATGCCTTCGAGACGTTCCACAACGGCTCGCGCATGTGCATCGGCAAGCAGCTATCCATGATGGAGATGAAGGTGATGCTTGTCGAGATGGTGCGAAAGTTCAAGATCGAGAAGCCTTGCGGAAGCGAGCATAAGCCAGTTGAAGTCGCTGGGCCGACTTTCACGCTGCGACCAAAGGAGAAGTTGGTTGTGCGGTTGGTGGAGGTGTAAGAGATAACTTTGGCGTGGGCGGGACAACTACGTAATATACCTCAGACGACGACACGACACGACACGGCCTAGACCTTGATACTTTAGACATTGTTGCTGCAGTAGATGGCTTGGAAGGGAAAGCCCTAAGATGTATGTAGCTGTGGACTCTGAGATGCTGCTGCAATAAACGCAATATCTTCTTGTTGGATTTCTCCTGATCAAATATTGGGCATCATGACAATCAACTCAACACTTCTCATGATGAACTAGCCCCATGATGTACCCTGTAGTAGCTCCTTTCACCCCGCAATTCTCGGCCTCGATTAACACATCCCGCACCTTTCTCGAACTTTCCAGGGCACCCGCGCTTAGAAATCCAATCATAAGCTCTATATCCGCTCCTAAAGTCAGGGTCCTCCTCCAAAACAACTTTGGTGTTATTGCTTTTTCAACTTACGAGTAACTTAGCTACTGACCTACCCTGCCCTAATCGTGCAATATTTCGCCCTGTTGCGCCTCCGCGTTTTCAGCAATTTTCCTAAAGAGCGGCAGCATCGCTAAGCTGGAGTTGTTCCCTTCTGTTCTTATCTAGCCCTTTTGATCTGGCAAGCCTCAGCCACCAATTTCTATCTGCTCGAGACCCCCCGAACAACTAGATCGCCGCCATCCTTGATACCGGACCCTTGACATTTTTATTAGCAACACCACACCTTACCACATCTTACCACATTCTTTTACACCAATACGTCATCATGTCAAACTCACTCCAACTGAAGGAGGAGGGGAACAGGTGTTTTCAATCTGGCAACTATGCTGGTGCCGATAGTCTCTACTCCAAAGCGTGAGTGAGCGTATCCTATATACATACATATATAGGCGTAGATCATAGCATGGAGCCATTCTGACAATACACTCCCGCAACAGTATCATCGCCGATCCCAAGAACCCAGCCCTCTACACCAACCGCGCCATGGCCCGGCTCAAGCTTGGCTACTGGGATTCAGTCGTTACTGACTGCGAGGCTTGTCTGCAGCTAACACCCGAGAACATGAAAGCCCGTTACTACCTCGCCCAAGCGCAGCTCGCTCTTCACGATTATGACGCCTCGCTTGCGAACGCTCTGCACGCGCATAAGCTTTGCGCCGCCACAAACGACCGCTCGCTGGCTGCTTTGACAGCTCTTGTTTTGCGCTGCAAGAAAGAGCGCTGGGACGATCGCGAGAAGAAGCGGGCCCGCGAGGCCAAGGACCTTGAGCGGGAGGTGCTGGAGCTACTGGCCAGGGAGAAAGATGCTGCGCTGGCGGAGACAGATGATGGCATGGAGAAGCAGGAGATTGAAGAGGAGTCCGAAGCCAAGATCGAGAGGATGAGGGATATCTTTGAGAGGGCAAGAGACAACGCCGAGAAGAAGCGAGAGGTTCCCGACTGGGCAATTGATGATATCAGCTTCGGTTTTATGATCGACCCTGTCGTGGTAAGTTCCACACCAGACTCATCAAAGGCATGACCCCTAACCGATTCATCAGACCAAGACCGGAAAGTCATACGAGCGCTCATCCATCATGGAACACCTACGGCGGCACCCAAGCGACCCTCTAACCCGCGAACCTCTCGTTGCCTCCGAGTTACGGCCAAACCTGGCGCTGAAGCAGGCCTGTGAGGAGTTCCTCGAGCAGAACGGCTGGGCTGCTGATTGGTAAAACCTAGAGCGGACAGGAAGCGAGAGATCCTGAATCGACGATTACTCGAGCGGAGCGGCAAAGCTCTCAGTCGCTATTTATTAACATCCTTGGAGTTCATGGAGTCGGTAGGCACGTTTTGCGACGAGTTTGCATGGCATGGCGTTTTGTACAGCTTCATGAAGGTAATGCGGTATTATGGAATGTTTATATCGAATATTTGTACGCTGGATAAATGTTATGAATCTTGTCATTTTCACATTCAAAAAAGAATGGTGATGAACTTCGGAATGGCTTCTATTTTCGGACTCCGTGCCACGGCATAAGGTACATTCCGAATCATTACGTGCTAACGTAGTACAACCGATCTTTATTCATCATGTCGTGTTCCTATCCTCCACTAACCAGGCCTTCACGTCCCACAGCAGTTTTGTATATACAGGTAGTCATCAGGCTCGCGCTCCGTCGAAGACACATCTATACCCTAACCCTACCCAGGAGTGACAACATTATACAAGCGCCATGCAACCGAGTACCCAAACGAATCGAGCCGAACAAGTAACCCAAAAAAGCAGAACCCCAACAACGCCGTGCGTATGCATGTTTTCCAGTCAAAATACGACTCCGAGTGCTGCTGATATTACCCAGCGGATTGGCCCCTAGCGAAAAGCCGGGCCGGGCTGACTATCGTCCTTGACGAGTCCGGCACGCTCTTCCTCCGTTGGGTCTTCGACATGCGACGTTGATCTAGACGATGAGTGAGGTCGCCGGAAAACATTGTGGAATGAAAACTGACGTCGTGTTATGTCCGGATGTTGTCCATGAGGCGGGGGCGTCGGAGCTAGACTGTTACCACTCCGGAATGACGCCCCTCGGTACTCTGTGTCCTGACCATTGAACGTATGTTCGCGAGTTTGACCATGGTAAGCGGCGTGTTCTTCGTCGGCCTTGTCCCGGGGGACGGCAATCTCGGTTAGAGGCACGGGAGGCATCGGGCTCCGAGGACGAGGCTTATCGTCTTCATGATCGTCCGTGGCATGACGACCTGAGAAGTTGGTAAAGCCCCGAGCTCGGCCTCGAATGGTACCTGCAATACTCGAGAAGAGAGTGTTTGTTTCGTGGCGATTGTTATCATCATCGCGGTCATCTTCTTCGTCTTGGACTGGGGGGAATTGCGACATGCCTAGTGGTGGGTGCGGTCTTGGACTGCTCGGCGGCACGGCAAAACGGGGAGAGATGGGCGGCAGCGGCGGAGATGTTATAGATCCGGCCCTCGAACTGTTGATTGTTCCAGTCCTGAAGGTCATTGTTCTTCTTCTTCTCAAGCCATCCCATTCCCACTCTGGCTGTTGCCCATCTTCACGGATGGGATCCATGGTTTCCATCATCATCTTTTCCTCGTGCAGTCGCTTGAGCTCCTCGGCTTCCATCCTAAGACGCCGCTGGGAGATTTGCCGCACGATGGCTGCAGCTCCACGGATGGCATCGGCCTTCGGTTCCGTCTCTGGCTGTTCCTGCTCGGCGATGGTCTGGATCTGGTCGAGGTCACCATTGAAGACGGCGGCGTCGGGTACATCTTTTGCGGATTTTGAAAGCTGCAGTAAGACTACCCCCGAACAAATTGTTAAGAAACCTAGAACAACGGTGACGATAGACTGGGCGGTGCCCTTGAAACCTTGGAACAGAATTGCTGATGTTATAATGGTTGTACTGGTAAAGTAGACGTAATATGTCGGGGTAACGAGGGCGGCGTTATAGATGTTGAGCGCTTTCTACAACAGGTTAGTAATTGAGACAAGAGTGAGACTTGGGTTTCGTACGTTGAGGAAGATGATCTCTGTCAGAAGTGTGCAAATGACAAAGACGAAGAGTACCCATAGGAACCACTCCTTGTATTGAGGCTTGCCATCAATCCAGGCAATGATAGCAGCACCCAATCCTTGCGTTGAGACGACACTCAGTCCACCAACCCAGCTACAGATGGAGATATAAACCAGCATGTTCTTGTTGCCATATTTCGGTGCAACCCAGAGCGCAGTAACAATAGAACCAACTATAATAACACCGGCATAGGAAAGAAAGCCTGGTGTTATAAAGAATTTTTGCATCTCCTGAATATCGCTGACAGATGAGGAGTGGGGAGCGTTCATCACAATAACAACCGAGCCGACGATACAGAGGAAACAGGCAACCTTCCCGACCATGCTGAGACGTTCTTTGAGGAAGATGGCAGAAAGAATAGCTGTGATGACGACGGACAGGGCGCCCAAAGGCGTGACCAGGATGGCATCTGTGAAGGCGTATGCGACAAAGTTGAGGATTTCGCCAAAGATCATAAGTGTCATGCCAGCCCACCAGTAGAAGTTCTTGAGGTACCCGTATCCTTCTCCGGCGACCTCATTGTACTTTTCATTGGCGCGCAACAGGCCGACCTTTTTGAGGACAAAGGAGACGCCGATGAAGACACCAGAGCCCATAGCCAAACCGATACCGACGGGTTTGTAGAATCCAGGCCGACCACTGGGGTCGCCGCCAATTCCGCCGCTTCGTGCGAAGATATCGGCGTCCATGGCGTCCATGGCGATCTTGAGGGTCGGGATTCGAGAGGAGGAGAGTCGAGGAGCCTAGTTTAGGACCACATGTGCGATGGTAACGATATCGGTTGCGGCAGCGACGACGGGAAGGATTTTGTTTCGTAGGGGGCTGAGACAGACTCGATAACGATACAGTTCATAAGATATCAGTATAATTGAAAAATAAGAGTTGCGTAAAGAAAGACAACAGAGAGGTAAGAGCATATACAGAACAAAAAAGGTTTAGAGAAACCAAGTATAGTAGCGCAGGGCCTTTGATCTTGAAAGTAAAGAAACCTTGGAAACGGCGTCGCACACACCAACAACAGCGCCAGCAACAGCTCGGGGCTTGTGATGAGACAACAGCAGCTAAGGTTGGCAGAGGCCATGTATCGGTACCTGGCGTGCTTGGCCCGTTCAGGCGCTGTCCCCACTGCAACCTGCCAACTTCCAGTGACCCCCAGCCAACCACTCGCGCCCCAACCAAAACAAGCTTAAAGCTGGAGGAGAATGTCCTCTCCTGTTATGGACGGAG
Organism: Fusarium nurragi; assembly: GCA_012977755.1. Taxonomy (NCBI): domain Eukaryota; kingdom Fungi; phylum Ascomycota; class Sordariomycetes; order Hypocreales; family Nectriaceae; genus Fusarium; species Fusarium nurragi. Next base: position 68,693 of record JAALXI010000174.1, on the reverse strand, counting down.
GTCTTACAGTAGCGTCCGTGAAAAGATACTTCACAGTATCTATGTCGAAATAACAATGTCGCAAATAACCCAGAACCGAGCAAAACAAACCCAGTAATTATTTAATTAATACTGCAACTTCCTTGGCTGTCATCAAGTACTTTAGCTGGGGTCACCCAGGCCGTCACCCGCGCAACGGGTTCTTGGACCAACGGGCGCTAATTGCATCGACGTCAACATCCATGATGGACCCAAAACCTATCATACCTGAGCATCTTGCACTCCAAGCCCATTGTCGGGCCTCTTGATGACTTGGAGATGCTTGATAGGGGTCCTGGTATTGACCCGTTCTCTATTCTCTACCTGCCCGTCTCGGCAAGCCAAGCCCCCTGGCGTCTCTCCTTGCCGCAGCTTTGGGGTCCTCTATGTACAGATACTTTCAACTGCCTCCGCCCCCCCAAAAAGCCACTTACATACATACGTACATCGAGTGGCCAGCGATGACGACGAAGCATTGTTCATCATCTGGCCAAACCATTGTTGTCCGTCCGTTGGAGCCGGGCTCTGATAACTCTACAGTGTGTACCCGTTGAAGATTTCATCTGCGCAATTCAGATGACAGACCGCTTCCTCTCAAATATCTCCAAACGGAGTGACCGTTGACCGCTGAATAACGAACGTCTGTAACTGAGCTGATGGTGGCTACAGACGACACTACTCAAGCGCATCCGCCAACGTGGGGTGGTGGTTCGGCATTGATCTAGACCTGCACACTGGGCTCTTTTCAGCTTCGAATGTGCAGAGCACGTCTACACTCTATCTCATTGTCATCTGACGAATCTCACGACCCATGTCCGTAGGATTTTGGGTCTTTAAAAAATGAGGTCAGCATTAAGCAACAAGGATAGGATCCCTGCAGATTCGGATGCACTCACATATAGCCTTCACGCTCAGTATCCATTAGACGTCGGCTCTTCAGTCTCCTACGACCAGCGAAAAAAAATAAAAGAGCGCACAGGCTATTTCTGTCTCAGGACGACTCAGCCACAGCATAGTCTCGCCTCCACACCAACTACACGCGTGGTGTTTCAGAGAATGTCTCTTTCTCATCCCACTGATCGACAGCGAATCAATAAGTTTTAAAGGTCTCAAAAGTGTCAATGTGCATGTGGGCCGATAATCGACCGTTTCCGCTCGGATAGACTCTTCGATCCTTCCATCATCTGGGTTCCATTGACGTTGGGGAAGGATTATTAGGGACAGGATAGACTAGATAATCCTTCTGCAGTTGGCCGCTCTTGTAATGGGCAGATCTTAAAGAGTTCGGACGATGGAAGAACCATCTAGGTAGTCGTGACTCTGTCACCAGACTGAAAACTATAGCAGATCGTCATGTAGCGCGACGGGCCGTCAATGCTGCATCTCCGTGGCGTCTGCAAGAATCGAACATTATCGTGTGGTTTTATGCTAATACATACATAACTAACGTTTGCGTTTCCTATCGTGCCAAGGGGTATCTCGATCTTATATTCATGAATGCGTGATGCAGCCAGCCCAACCAAACTCTCCATCTGATATTATCCAAAATCCTCCGTGCTATTTCTTCTGCACTGGGATAATCTCACCCAACCACTTGCTTACTTTCTCATCGAGGGGAAGTTTAGTCGCCTCGCCAATTTGCTTGACGAACTTCTCCTTGAGATTCTGATAAGTCTTTCTCTTGGCCTCTTCCTCCGCCTGGCGAGCCCTCGATATGGCCAGGAACTCCGCCATTTTTTTCTCGCCCCTCTCCCTACGCTCCCGTATGCGCTCTGGCGGTATATCTCTCCCTGTGACGTTCTTCACCTTTTTCCAAAACATGATATGCCGAATCCCCTCGTTGCAGGCGTTGTACGCGACAGCCTGTATAGGGTTGCCGAGCATCTGTTTGAGGACGATGCTGTATTCGTTTCTCCTGGCCGTCTTGGAGAATCTGATGCCCATGTCGATGGCAGCTTTTCCCATGTCGATGGCGCCAGTAGCCAAATAGTCCAGGGACAGGAGGAACGCTTGTGCCTCATGATGAAGATCGGTTATAGGAGTACCTTGGAGGAGGGTTCGAAGCGAAGCGGGAAGTTGTGAGTTTTGTAGATCGGGCTGAGGGGCTGACAGCCACTCTGAGGGGACAGAAGAAGGCAAATCCAGCTCATTGGTCTCTGCGTCTTGGGTTCTGACTGCTCTTGACACCGCTGAAGGGTCCATCTTCTGTCGTTTCGCAGATTGATCTTTTGGCGGAGGGCATGGGGATTCACCGCGAGTTAAGCTTCGCTTTCTGGTGAGAGACTTGGACTCATCATTCTCAGTCGGCATGCCGTTGACCAACAAGAGCAAGGAGGTCCATTCGTTCGTACCATACTCAGATTCCTCCTCAGACTCATCCTCCTCGTACTCTTCCTCTTCCTCTTCATCGTCGTAGTCATCTTCGAATTCTTGCTCATCTTCGTCGTAGTCTGCTTCTTCATATTCTTCCTCATTCTCATTCTCATCCTCATCATAATATTCATACTGCCAAAAAATAGTCAGCATCAAGTCTCTCAGGAATCTGGACAACGTTTTCCTGATGCATACACTGGTTGAAGCGTCATCCTCCTGCTGTGCCGCAAGCATCACTTTGGTCAAGATCGCCGCGACCTGCTCGCTTCGCCGGATTTCGTGCTTCACAATGTCCCCAATGACGATATCCTCAATTAACTTGGTGTCAATTCCTGATCCTGGCGGATACAAATTCTTCGGCAACCACGACATTTTTCACCGGTCACTCTCGTGCAGGATTTGGCTGTGAAGATGTGTTGATGTCGACGTCAAAAGGGTAAGATTCTGTCGTCGTTATCACTTTGGGGTTGATTTTGGTCCGTCGTGTCCGATAAGGCAACGCAGAGCCCGACCGGTGGGGGCGAATACCGGAGTCTGACCAATCGGAGCCACTTTCACTGATCAACGCGCCGGGTCTAGAATCATCGGCTGGCTTGAGATGATCTGAGAATGATAATGCTCGCGTATCATTCTTCGCTTTGTTCCCCCAGTCGAGGCTCGCGACTACAGCTTATGTCTTGTAGGGTTTTCCCAGCCTTACAGACCTGTGCTTAATTACGGAGTAACTAAACATCGTCTACATTCCTCACAGTCCATGTCGAACACCGTGGGTATCCATCTTTTAGCCTACAGACCCTGGACTACCCTAGTCGTGATCCTGAAATTACAAGGCCATGCTTCTCCCAGGAAAAGGATCCTTCGACCCAGTCTCCTTGACTCCTTGACTCCTTCGTAGCGCTGTCTGTGCTGACTGCCTGTCGCCTCAAGTGAAACCCCAGTCATAAAGTGCTATCCCCAGCATTAGTGGTTTGAAGACGATACAGGGCATCGCATTGACTTCGGATTGGCAGCCAATCCGCCAGGAGGAGTTAGATGGCTAACAGGGGATCCGAAGGATCTTTTTCATTCATATGGAGTCCTTCGTCGCCTTGATCTGGGTCCTCTTTAGTGATCCTTTTTCCTGGATCATTCAAGTCAATGCTCTCTTAGCTTATTCCTTCACTGTCTATCGTCGTTGTCTTCCTAGACTTCATCTTCATCTTTGCATTCAGGATCGCGCCGGCGCAGTTCTTATCCACTTGCAGTGCATCCTGTGAACTTCTCTATCGCTCGATTATCGTTGCTTCTTTAACAATGGCTAACAAGAACGCCAAGTCTCTTTACGAGGCCATTCCCGAGTGTATTGAGTCTTGTTTCGACATCAGCGTTGCTAACACTGGTTGTCCTGACAAGGACTACGACTGCTGGTGCTACAAACACAACCACCAGACCGTCGTTGATACATTGGAGCAATGTCTTGATAACCAAGAAAGAAAAACGGGAGAGAAATGCACTAAACAGGATCATTTCGGTATGAACTTGTTGACTGATCGTAATAAGCCTGCGTTAACATCAAGCCAGACTTCGAGCAAAGCTACTGGAAGATCTGCGAACAATACTGGGAACCTTACGGAACTGCTACTGACCCAAAATCATACCCAACTTCGCCGCCCACATCTTCGGAGATTTCATCGACGGCAACCCTCAAGGTCTCAACAACAGAAGCCACTACAACCTCACCCCCCGGAGAGCCAACTACCTCCGCCGAAGAATCCTCATGGACTACCTATGCCGAACCAACCGATACCAGTGACTCGGAACTGGCGGAGGTGTCAGGCGCAGCAGAGCCAACGGCATCCCCTAGTCAAGGTGGCCTATCGTCAGGAGGCAAGGCCGGTGTCGGTGTTGGCGTTGCCCTTGGACTCCTCTTTATCGGCGCTGCTGTGTTCTTATGGCTGCGAGAGAGACGAAAGCGACGCAGCGCTGAAGAGAAGCTCAAGGTTGTCGAGGAGGAAAAGGCCAATGCTCCATATGGAGGCGGGTACGGTAACAATGTGATGTATGAGATGGAAGGGGATCGACCCCATGCCGAGGAACTGCGCGGAAGTATGAGGACGCCGGAGATGTGTGCAGGGGGGACTGTGAAATCGGGCAGCATGACAGAGTTTGACCCTGTTAGCCCCTCCGATAACGACAAGGACTCGACATTCTCGAGCCGTAGCCAAGACTGGCCCATTTCACCCGATAGCCCAAATCGTCGGGAGTCAAGGACCCTGGGAGATATGGCTGCCATAAGCGAGACCAAGCCGGCTGTTCTCTGATAACATTCTAATTTCGACGCTTTCCGTGTTATCTTGTTCAGTATATACGAACTTATATGATTGTCTTTCTTTAATTATCTTCTGAGAAGGGAGATCGGGCGTTTACGATTTAATAGCTGTAAATAGAGTCGAGTCAAACGCGAGACCCCCACTACTGAAGTGAGCCTGTTCGTTGTACTGATGTCGGGAACCATAATAAGAATGAACATTTTGCCCCAAACGTCGGTGATGCAAGCGTTTGAGTACTCTGGGCATATAATGCTGATTTCACGATGTGCTCCGCTGAACCAAAACTTGGGATGGTTAACATCGTTGTCGACACCAACATCGACAATAACCTACAGTTTTGACCTACGACCTATCAATCCGCATCAGCTCCCACGATGTCTTCCGGGAGAAAGGCCAGAATCATTAACGAGGTCGTCAAGCGCCTCTGGGACGAGAAGCCCAACGCCGCTATCAGCCTGAAGGTGAGTCTCATGGCCTCACGGTCCTACAGCCTCGTGAACTGTGTGGACGGCATAATTAACAATCTTCGTCCTCGCAGCGCTACATGGCCGAGACCGATCACATCAAGGACATCATGCAGGCTGTTGTTAAGGACATCGGCTATGCCATGGTCGAGCTCGATCTTCGCGATGAGAAGGCCATTGCCTTGAACCGTTGCAAGTACGATCTTGCTCGCGCCGTGGTGAGTTCACAGCTTTCCTCTTCTGGGATAATACTAAGGAGAAGCCTAGGACGAGCACACCCGAATCACACAGGACGACTACGATCGCACTTTCCGCCCTCGCTTCAACTGTACCGTCAAGAGTCTCAAGATTGTCGGTCTCAGCGGCGCCAGTGAAGCAGACACCGGCGTCAAGGATAGCGAACCCCAGATGGAAGTGGTTCTTCGATTCCCAGTGCGGGAATACAACGAGTCTCCTCACTCTTTGATTCCTGGGCAGGCTGAGGTCTACCTCATGATGAAGGAGCTTTAGGCCCAATGCTTTTCTTAGCCCTGGGTAAAGAATGACTTGGAGGCGGGGGCAAGCAAGACGAGGGGCGCAGCGAAGATCAACGGGTTGGGGTATCTTCTCTTAGACAAGAATTGAATTGATCTTTACTTTGAAGCATCTGAGATTAACGTGGGTGTCTCTTGTGAAGCTGGTAAGTTTGCTCTTCAATGGCGGGGTTGTTGGCATCAAGGAGAGAGCGATATCGATGACGAGCCGAGACAACAAGGTAACAAGGGTTTGATTTTGGTGTTGTTCGCTCAATCGCGTCAGGCTTACAGTTTGATCAAACATAGCCATGCACTGTAATAAACTGCCCTTGGCTTTCAAAGCTCGCCTGTTTGAAGCCTGCTTGCAGATCGATTCAAGGGTAAATGTTATAAGTGTTGTTGTTTGCTCCTCTCCACTATTTCTCATTCCTCCTTGGGCTTGGGCTCCCTGCCATTTCTTCCTCTTCCATACGCACCGTTCCTTCGCTTTCGTAAAAGCCCTTAAAAGATGAATGGAAACGAGAATTCACGTTCTAATAATGCAAACAACAACAATGGAACCGAAGAAATCTCCACTGCCCCATTCAGTTGTCATCAATGTCGCAAGAGCAAGTTGAAGTGTGATCGTACAAGACCTTGCTGCAGTCGATGCGCCAATCAGAGCTATGAATGTGTCTATTCAGCCTCGAGGCAGGCTTATAAGAGCAGAAGTCACGGACAAGCAAAGGAGCTAGAGGCCAAACTGGGTGAGTTAAACTACTGCTTCTTTTACGGCTGAGCTTAGGATCATTGCTAAACCCTGTGATGAAAGGACACTTGGAGCGATTGCTACAAAGCTCCCGAAAGACGAAAGCTGCATACGTTCAGGAAAACCAGCACAAATCCGAACCTCTTTCTATAGCTGGTATCACGCCGCCAGAAGATCAAGATGACGAGATTGTCAGGCTGGGCCTGTTCGAAGAGACTCCTCCTCGCGAACTTATCGAGACACTGTAAGTAGCCATCCTGCATCTAAACACGCGTTGGTCCATGTTGATGATTCAACAGAATGGTCATGTACTTCAATAATATCCACCAAGCAGCACCAATGCTACACCAACAACGATTCATGGCGTGTCTGTTCTTACCTGATCATATGAAGCCACCAATGTGCCTGCAATACATCGTAATGGCATTTGCTGCGGAAACAAGCAACTCACATCGCCATCTAGGTATTCCATTTTACAAGCGTGCTAGATCCTATCTCCAGGAAAATGATATGGATGTATGTTGCTACTATGGTATGTCCTTCGAAGCATTGGCTAACGAAAGCATGTGTAGGACATTGCTCAAAGCTCAATATCGCTGGGCCACGCACAAGCCTGGGCACTAACATCATGTTTCGAAGCTGAACATACCATGTTTGCCAAAGCGTCTATCACCCTTTGCTCTGCCGTTAGAGTTGCACAAATGCTGAATCTACATCAAGTTGATATCGTTCAGTTTGACGAGAACCATTCGCCTGATACTATAGAGGCGGAAGAGCGACGCCGGACATGGTGGACGATATTCTGCTTCGATCGCTTTGTCTGTGCTACAACCGGATGGCCAGCTCTAATACATGACCACAACGTTAGTATATCAACTAATGCCTTTTTGGGAAAGTCACTGACCAAGGATAGATTAAAACTCGTCTTCCAGCATCAGACGAGGCGTATGCCTGCGGCCAGGAAGAGCACGCTCGCTTCCTGGGAGACCAGCTAACCGGAACCGAGTCGCACTCATCATTCGCAGGAAGAGTGCTCACAGCGTATATCTTCCATCGCACCATCGAACATAATTCAGACAATAGCCAGGGACAAGGAACTCAAGACTTCAATGAAGACGCATACTGGATAAGACACAACGCCATCGACAACGACCTCAAGTTCATGCTACTAATGTTGCCGAAGAACCTTTGTCTTCCCGCCAACTACAAGAACCACAATGCTGTGTTTGTTAACGTCATGCTGCATACAGCTACGATCTGCCTCCATAGAGCAGCTTTGTGGAAGATGAAGTCTAATCTTCAGGGGCTGCCTAGTTACATGATTCGTTTGTCCCAAGATCGTCTTATTCCAGCAGCGGAAGAGATTCTCAACATCTTCAGAATGATACCAGATCTCAATGCAACCTTTGCCAACCCGCTCATTTGCTTTGCTGCATACATGGCTGCTCTAGTGTTTTTGGCCTCCACTGACCCTACTGAGCCCGACAGCAAGAGCGAGGAGAATCTGGATTTTATGCTCAAGATTATGGTTGCCTTCGGCGGCAACAATCTTGTCGCTAATGCCGTGGCGAATGAAATTGTTAAAGAGATGAAGCAATGTGGCATTGCGTCTACCACAATGGACAAAGTAAGTCCGTAATCTCTTATATCTCTGCTCAACACGGACTCACATTTTTGCAGGTAAATTTGCAGAACACACCGATAGACATTCCGCTGCTGGCTACACAGCGCCTTTATTCGCCCTTTTAATGGTTCTGCTCTCAATAATGCTGGAAAACATCACTTTCAAGATAAATTAGTCGTGGAACTCTTTTGAAGAACTTTTGATGTGACAAACATTGGTACTATTATTGGGCGTTGCATCTTACGCCCATTCCTAAAACAAACAAATACATAACAAATACAAGTTATTCTACCAAGAACCGTCTTCACTCACTTGCGTGCAAAGTCGCTTTCCGTCTCGAGCCAAGATCCGAAAGTCTTGAGCCCAGGGTATTCTTTCCTCAGCGCCTTCAAATCCGCACCAAAACCAACATCGTTGAACCACTTGAACATATATCCCAACTCCTTGACCATTGCCATCATCGGGTAAACAATGAGGCTGTAGGTGGAAGGAAGATCACGGCCAGTCTTCTCCTTGAACACTGTTTCCAATTCCTTGAGCGTCAACTCATCGCCAGCGAGTGACACGGCACGACCTGCGTATTCCTCCGGACGAATGAAAGCTTGCGCGCCAGCAACACCCACATCGCTCACAGTCACAAGCTGAACTGGCTTTGTCTTGACAGCCAGCTTCCATGCCGTGACGAAGGACCGTCCCAAGAAATCATTGGTCAGGTTCTCCATGAAGGCCACTGGTCGCAGGATGAACCATTGCATGTCTGTCCCAACAGTACGCGCAATCAGATGTTTTTCGATCTCATGTTTGGCGATGAAATGCGGAATAAGTGTGGGGTTGTCCTGAGAGTCTTCTCCATGACGATCGACTGAGGTGTAGACAAAGAACTTGACGCCAGCATCCAGCGCGGCGTCAACGAGCGCTTTTCCTTGGCCAACCTCACCGCCGCCTGTCTGAGCAAAAGGCATAGGGACCTAAATAGAAAGGATATCAATACGCACTCTAATGTTAAAGAACAGGTCTCCTTACCTGAACACTGAAAACTCCCCAAATAGGCTGTTGTGTAATACCTCGTGCAGTTTTGAAAATTGCGGCAGGGTCAGCTAGATCTCCTTGTACGAGCTTGATGTTGGATGATTTCCGAAGCAGCTTTTGAGCGGAAGGAGAAGTGGCATTTCTGGTGACGGCGAGAATATTGAAGTTGGCTTTCTGCTTCACAAGATTGTTGAGAACGGCACCGCCTTGCTTTCCAGTTGCGCCACAGATCAGGACTGTTCGAGACATTATTGATAGTGTTCAAGTTATCGAGTGCTGTGCGTCTGATGATGGTAAGAGTTTATAGTATTTGTGTATTGATGGAGATGGAGTGCGAGAGTTGATGCTAACGAATATCTATTAAGTGCGACACATCGAGCATTTTATAACATGTCCAGCCAAGCGACCAAAAATCATGATCCGTAATTTCATAGCGATGACATCTGAGATAGCAAGTCCGTTATAAATCACACAAGTGGCCGGTGTCCGAATAGGCCGAAGCTATGATGTTCATGGCACCGGGTCTGTACAAAGGACGGCTCATTCGTAGACGCCCCCGGCAGGACAAAGGCCGATATTGTGGGGACGGATTAATTTCGTCCTCCGAATCGTGCGGACCCGTGCCGACGGACCTCCGATCGGATCAATTATTCGGGCGTTGAATCTTATTAACAACGGCCGGCGGCCCTGGCAACGTGGATCTACATGATGCTAATACATACCATTGAGTCTTGAATACCAACCTGATTATCAATGATAGGCAGGATCCTATGACTCATTCTGCAGTTTTCTTGAGATACAGACAGATCCTCAAAGTAACTACATAAGCATGTGAAAACAGCCATAAGTGGTACGTTGCTGTGAAGACGATTTCATTTCTTTTGAGTTCAAAGTGCTCATACGATGGCCATTCCATGTTACGCCAAACCGACAACAATCTTGAAGCTATGGCATCACTCAGACTGCATTAGTACGGAATTATATACTATTTGGAGTAATATAATCCCAGTATTGCGATAGACCATAAAGAACTTCGATCAGTCCTTTTTTATCATGTTGGAGTGACGGAAGATGCTGCAAAACCCCATGTATGCACCGTGCGTCGCACCGTGCAGAACTGTGCTCTGCCATCCAGGGTCGGCAATTTGTGGATGCGTTTTGAAGCTTCAACCCGAAACAACTCTCTCGCGACTTGTTGAATCCATTGGGAGCTGGCCCGGCCCAGCATCACTTCCCAGCCATGTCTGCCACTCTCTTTCGCTCACGAGCCGCCGTCTCAGGCCCACGAATCGCGTCTTCCGCTCGCCCTGCCCTGCCCAAGTCGAACCTCGTCCAGCGCCGCAACGCATCGTCCTCATCTTCGGCTGGTGACGGAGCTGCTCTCAAGGCTGCTCTCTATGGCACTGCTGGTGCTGCCGCCCTCTACGCCTCCTACCTCTACGCCACAGACACCCGGGCTTTCTTCCACCGATGGGTCGTTCCTCCGATCCTGCGATGGGCTTACCCTGATGCTGAGGACGCTCACCATGCTGGTACCACGGCGCTGAAAGTGCTCTACGAGTTCAACCTTAACCCCCGCGAGCGTGACACGACCCTCAACTCACCTGAACTTGCCGTCAACGTCTTTGGAACCGAAGTTCAGAACCCAATTGGCATTTCCGCTGGTCTTGACAAGGACGCCGAGATTCCAGATGCGTTGTTTGACCTCGGAGCTGGTGTTGTCGAGGTCGGCGGCTGCACGCCACTACCCCAGGAGGGCAACCCCAAGCCTCGAGTGTTCCGTGTTCGCAGTCTCGACGGCATGGTCAATCGATATGGTCTGAACTCTCGCGGAGCTGACGATATGGCCATCCGACTCAGGGACCGACTTCGACGGTTTGCCCGATCCCTCGGTGTGACTGAGCGCGATGTTCTCGACGGACAGGCCAAGGTTCCTCCTGGAAGTCTGCGCGAGGGTCGACTTCTGGCTGTCCAGATTGCCAAGAATAAGGAGACGGACGAGCGGGATGAGAAGGCCATTGCTGAAGACTACGTCTACTGTGTGCGAAGACTAGCACGATATGCCGATGTCCTGGTCGTCAACGTCAGCAGCCCCAACACTCCCGGTCTCCGTGATCTTCAAGCCACCGAGCCCCTGACACGGCTTCTCAGCGCTGTAGTAGATGAGGCTGCTAAGACTGACCGAAAGCAAAGACCCAAGGTCATGGTTAAGGTCTCTCCCGATGAGGATGAGAACACTCAAATGGAAGGCATTGTCGAGGCTGTTCACCGAAGTGGTGTTGACGGAGTCATCGTCGGCAACACCACGAAGCGACGAGATGGTGTGGTTCCACAGGGTGTCAAGCTTACTTCTCAGGAGCGAAAGAACCTCATGGAGACTGGAGGTTACTCAGGCCCAGCCATGTACAGCCGGACACTTGACCTCGTCAGCCGATACCGCAAGATGTTGGACTCTCGCTCTTTCGCGGCTAACGCCGGCCACACCCAGAAGGTCATCTTTGCAACAGGAGGCATCACCAACGGCGAACAGGCACGACAGATCCTCAACGCTGGTGCAAGTGTAGCAATGGTCTACACAGGATTGACATATGGCGGCTCAGGTACTATCACCAGGATCAAGCAGGAGTTAAAAGACGGTGTAAAGAATTAGACATGCTATAGCACATTTCACGTTTTATTTGTTTATCACGGGAGGTACAAAATGGGACAAGTTTAAAAAGTGATTTTCAAGTTTTTTTGTGCTTTTATTCAATTATCTACTAAAGAAAAGGTTAGTTGTCATCTTTGGAAGGGGGCTTACCTTTTGACAGACTTAGTTCGGCCAGTCTAACATCGCAATGTGTGGATGTTGTGTCATCCAAGAGAACTAAATGTCAAATTCCAAAGTGAGTATCCAAACTCCATAACTCCATTCCATACTCTCAACCCCCGAGGTCACATACCCTCACTTGAGGTAGTCCTGGAGCTCGCCGGCAAGCGCCCGGAGTCGGGTCTTGAGACCGGAGACAACCGCCCCAAGCTTCTTCAGCTCGTCATGAACCTCTTTCCTCGACCAGTGGTCATAGCCTGCTTCGTCCAAAGCACGGCGGCAGCTCTTGATATCAACCGCCTGACCCAAGTCCTTTTCTAAGGACTTGAAAGCATCGCGGGATGCCTTCAGCAGTTGTCGAGATGTGTTTATCTCATGCTCCGCGCCCATGGCACGGTTCCTGAAACTCACTCTCTCCTTTCGTAAGAACTCTACCTCCTCCGCCAGGATGTCATATTCCCGGCGGTAGACCTCCAGAGTCCAGGTGCCATCAGACACCTGTCGGCTCTGTGAAGCCGAAGAGGGAGCTTGCTTCTGCGAGCGAGAGGAGAAAAAGGACTTGATACTCTTAGACATATTGTGAGATTGTTGCGACGAATGAGTTGAAGTGTTTGAAGTGGTAAAGATGTCGGTGAGTTTTTATCTCTTGGGATACCCCTGGACAAACACTCGTGAGTTGATTGAGTTGAGAGTTGGAAGTTGGGTGGAAAGCCCAGCAATTTATAGTCGAGATTCTACAGCGTTGGGAGCTGTATATGTTGTTCGGGTGGATGATGTTGTTCTATGCGAGGACGAGAGAAAAAATGCCATTGTTTCGAATGCAGGTCAACTAACGAGTCACCCTGATCAAGAGTTCGAGACTAATGAGTGTGTTCAAAAACTATTCTTTCAAACAACTTTAGTATGACTTGAATATTTTGAACAATAGTAGCCTGTAAGCTACGACAATGCCTTGTGCTTGCTGTTCTAAGTTTTATAGTCTCCCTTGACAATGCTATTATTGGGGGTCAGTAGAACAAGAGTGATGTTCGGAATAGGGTGCTTGTTCTCGTGTATAGATGCTGGCTACAGTGACTACCTGTTGGTGAACTGTGTACTAACTGGGCTGAGGTTACTATCAGAAGAGTTTGGGCTAGTTTGTAAATTTAAGCGGGCTTTTATGTACTCATATCTAGTGCTAACAATCACTATGGAAGAGACCGGCCTCATCAGTGTCAAGTGTCTACCCTGAATACCTTCCCAGAGTTCTTCATGCCCTACCTTGATATTATTCAACTTGAAGTGTACGAACGAGAGGGCTCAAAGGAGAAGGAAACACGGCCACTTGTGTTGATAGTATATTGCTTGTGAAGATACTGTAAAATTGAATGTCCCATTATTTTCATTGACCTGTTCGTACACCTTGCATCCGCTTGCTCGCCATAATGTCGCCATGATTCATCTTGCTATCTCTATCTTATGGTGCCAATTCCCTATTGAGCTTACTTGATACGCCCAATACTACATTAGATGGCACTCTGGGTACATGATCTATTCGTGGGGTTGCTGAGCCTTCGAAGGGTCCGAGTGACTTGTCTGTGACTGGGCCATGTCTCGAACATCTCTATACATGTTAATGGTTTTGATGGCCCAGTCGAGCTCCATGCTGCACTGTTGTATAAGGAGGTCCATGTTCTGGCGGTTTCGATAGTGCTGTCCAGGCATGTGATCCCTGACTTCGTGTAGTCTGGAGAGGCGGACTAATAGGTCGTCGACATGTACTTGAAGGACTGCCATGAAGCTTTCAAGAAGCGGGATGTGGGTCTTGCTGACAGAAATGGCGAGAGACATTTTTACTGAGAATTGGTGACTTGAGTTTCTGATAGATGTCTTAGAGGGGGGTTGGCGTTGGAAGTATGGTGAGAGTAGTGGATGGTTAAGATTATCACATTATCCTCTTGGCTGGTATATATACTGTATTACCAACGGTGAATACTCTACTCACCGTCTTAGTTGTGTCACTTGACGTTCAAATTATAGTATGAAGCTTTCTTTGGAACGGGTTCATACAGCTACTGCTAAGCACTTGCAGTTGCGAATATGAAGACATGGGGGCAGCCTGACTACATCTTTACTATGTAGACATGTTCCAACCAATATGCTCAAGTTACCTATCCTGGTTCTTTTGTTGGAACAAACACTAGAAAACACATGGCAATGAAAGACTACTTATAAGCATGCTCTTAGTTAAGTGAGTCTCATTGGTTAGGTACCATACCAGATACAAGGTGTCTATCAAGGGACAAACAGCTGTCGCTAAGACCACTGATCCTAAAACCAGAGGCCCCTGTATTAGAGATGCAAAGACTAGGGCTGATATACTAATTGCAACATCAGGCGACTCCAAGTGATATCGGCAGTTGCAAGGATCCTTACTGTGATGGAGGCGACACTGCGACTGAGTTATAGGACGAAAGCTCGGCAAATAAAAAGGGCATGATGACTTCTGGGCTTGCGGAGGGCGTGAGGACGTTAAAAAAGGCGACGGTGCTGAGGATGCACAGGATTGCTGCCGCAGTAAATCGACACCGTGCTGTGACGCATCTTGTATTGACCGCCTGGCGATGCGTGAATGTGACATGAGCGCTGCTTCCCAGAAGTGTAAGCCTAGAGTATCCTGGTGGATCTTGAGAGCTCCTTGTTTGCTAATATCACATCAGCAGATGCAACGGACTGCGGCAGCTCTAGCTTCAGCTGCACCAGAGCAACGGACGGCAAGGCATGCAATAAACATAACATTTCTGCCCTCAGCCGCTGTGGTGCAGCTCTCCAGGCGCCAAGAGTGAATGCTCTGAGTTCGAGGCGGTTGATGAAAACTCCTCAAGAGACGACTAAAGGCACATATACTAAATCTTTTATTCCAAGGGGCTTTACTGCCTTGAAGAACCTATGCGTTGAATCGATTCCCAGGCCTTCACTATGAAGCTCCCGTGTTAACAGCTACATATCTTACATGATTAGCATAATAACCCCGGTTCTATCGTTAAATTAAAAAATAAAAAGAAGAGAAAAAAAACAGGCCTCCAAGTATAAGGTTAAATACATCGCTAAAGTAACACACATCCAAAATCAAGAGGCGCAGATATATTCCCAGGTAACTCAGCTAACCACACCCAGCAAGATATAATAGGTATCAGAGCCAGCACAACCCACCAGACTTCAATGGTGAGTTTCACTTGCAACCAGCGTGGTACCCTCTTGCTCAGTAGTGAGCGACGGGAGCATGTTTTTGTTCCGTACACAAGACATCCCAGACCTGGCCTAGATTCACATTCGGTATGTTCTCGTCTCCGCCGCATGAGCAAACTACGACGATTAGTTGGTTAATTCAGACTAGCTCAACAAGCAGAGAATTAACTCACGGTACACTTCCACGACAGAAGCGAAGATCACTCCCTAGATCACATCGTCGGTCGTTGGGACATTCCAGGTGAAGACTCCTCCTTTCTACGAGCCACTCAACCTTAAGATCGACGCCCGTATCGACAAGGCTGTAGAAATGGGCGTTGGTGTGTTTTAGAGAAAGTGCGTCCGGGTAAATGAGAAAGCTGGAGACGGCGAGATGTATTTCTGTAGGTAAAGACATGAATGTCCGCTGAGGGGATGTCTTAATAGGTGCTCCGGCATCCTTGCCGGCATCGGGCCCGGATGTGGGGCGACGGCTTCGGAGGACGCTGGACATTGCGGGACGGGGCGGTGATTGACTGCCAAAGAGTTTGATTTTGAGCCTGATTTGATGAACCTGAACTTTCTAGTTTTCTGGGAATGTGCGAAAGCTTTGTATCTGGCTGCTGCCTTGCACGAGGCCCATGACTAGGAAGCCTGGAGTCGATAGTGTTTCTAGGACAAGCCAGGGGTAGTCACAGGCAGCCAGGATTGGGCAGTGCAGAGATCTAGGACATTTAGTAGGTTTCAAGGCGACCCAGCTGGTGAGCGAGGCAGAATGTAGGACTCTCTTTCGTCGGATTTTATGGTGAAGCTGAAAGCCTCAAGCTTTGGTTGTTATTGATCTGATGAGGAAGTCGAGTATCTATTTATGTCATTGAAGAATTAAAGGCCAAATGCGGGCACGTCTGCTTGCAATTGGAGACATAGCTTCAGAGACGATGTCCCACAGAAAGTCCATTGGACAACAGTGATTGTCTTGGGATCTTCAGCCTCATCACGAATTCAGCTGTTGACTCACTCATTCATCGCCATGTTTCATCTTTAGGCAGCTGCTTCTTTTTATCACCCCACGTGACCTTGTGTACTTCGTCTCGCGTCTTGCCCCCAGACCAAAGACGTCAAAAACTCATCCTCGTCATCCAATCCCTGGCTAAATTTAGCTACAATCACTAAGTGACTTACTTCCCCGCCGCATTCCCCTTGGGACAGAACAATGATTCATCGCCTCGACGACTGCGGCTGCGATGACGTTAGATAGCGATAACGAATTTGGCTACGATTTCTCCGCCGAAGAGGAAGAGTTACTGTTCCAGTTGGCTTCCGAGAAAGACGATCTTGCTGCTTCTCAAACTGATACGAAGTTAGCAGCCATAGACGCTGTTCCGGGAAGAACTGACAGTCTCCTTGACCGTGATGTCGCCACCAAGATTGGGAGCACATCAGCTTCTAACCTGGAACACCTTCAAGCAGCATCAACGAGCAATTTGTACAAAGGTCAGGCAGTTCACCTACGCGAGGCGTCTTCCGGTTTACCAACGCCACCCACTGGGTCCTCAATCGAGGACGTACTCTACCCGGATTGTACGTGGTGATCTCTTCGTGCGGTTTCGTCACACTAACTGACCCAAGAGATTAGTGAGCAAAGCATTAACCAACTTGAAGCCCAAATCACCTGTCAAGTCGGAGTCAACTGCTACGCCGGTGCCGCCATCCGAGGCAAACGAAGAGGAGGATGGCCGCTCGCCTTTGCAGCGATTCAGATCTTATCCTAAAAGACCACTAACTGTAACTGATCTTACCTCTGGAGCGTGGTGCGAGTTGCAGTACTGGTACACTCTCACTCGATTACCTGGGGGTCGAAGGACCAGGACAGCAGCTATGAAGCAAGGCTCCAAAATCCACCAAAAGCTCGAAGATGAAGTCCATACTACAGTCCAGATCGACATTCTGTCCAAGGAAGATGCATTCGGACTCAAGTTGTGGAATTTGGTGCAAGGGCTGAGGACTTTGCGCGAAACTGGACTTACTCGCGAGCTGGAAGTATGGGGTATGATTGATGAGAACCTTGTTAATGGAATCATCGATAGCGTGAGCTATGAGAACCCCAATCCTGAATTTGAGGCAGAACTCTCTAGTCAAGAGTCTGAGACGAATCAACGACAGTCATCATTGACCGACTACTTTCCACCAAAGAACACAGGTCATACGAAGCACTCGCAGCCCAAGATCTACCTCGCGGATGTAAAGACCCGCGGATCTTTTTCTCCTGTATCAAACGCTCAAATACGGCCTGCAAAAATCCAGCTACTTCTTTATCATCAATTCTTATCTGATATGGCTGTTGGGAAGCTCGACTTTCTCAAGGTCTTTCGACGATATGGGCTTGATCCAGACGACACCTTCTCAGACACCTTTATCGCCCAAGTTGGCAACCTGCATGATGAGATTTTCGTAGACGCATCAGAAACCGAAACGGATTTTACTCAGGAGCATCCTTCTTCTAGTTTCCAGAGTTCCTCTTCAGCCGGCCCCGATCTGCTGCAATATCGAACCCTGCGTGAGCTTGTTCCTCTAGTCCGGCGCGAGCTAGAATTCACCTTCCCGCAAGGCGAGCACTCACTTGGACACATGCTTCGTGTCCAATACGTCCACCGCAGTGATGGTCGCGAAATCGATCTTCACGATTTCCCTGTTTCACGACAGGCATTGGAGACCTATCTTGCTAACTACATGGAATGGTGGAAGGGCAGACGCAGTGCAAAGGGCGTCGATATAGAAGAAGCATTCAAGTGTAGAACATGCGAATTCGCTTCCGACTGTTCATGGCGGCAGAGCATGGACGACGAGCGATTGCATAGAGCCAGAACGCAGCAAAAGATGCGGGCATCGCGTCGAGCGAGCAGTAATACTGCATAAGACGCGGCAATTTGGAATATCATGACTTACGACGAACTGGGACACTACTATGAGACTTGTATGAATTGCTTAGGTTTATGAAGATTCATTCTTGATTACCAATATTGGCATAGAGTGGGCAAGATATTTTGTTCAACAAGTATTCTGTCAAAATTTCCTATTAATTCTATATTCTATGACCTCTATAACATTGTGAAAGCGAAGAAACACCACAAGTATGCACACATGTTTAGTGCTTTCTTGGCCGATGAGTACGAGTTATACCAAAGCCCCATCCATCTAGTAATCATCAGTACAGGCTTCTCAGTGTCCAGGAACAAAGACTTACATTGAGCGGCAACATGGATATCAATATCTAACTCATCGGCCCAGTGCCAGACCAGGTTAGGATCCTTGAGGAATCCACGGGCAACTAGCACGGCGTCTACAGAGCCATCATCCAGATAGCCCTGTGCTTGCTTTCCAGACGTGATCATTCCCACAGAAGTCACAGCGACACCGGTGTCCTTGACGGCCTTCTTCACGGCGGCAGCATACGGAACCTGATATCCGGGGCCAGATGTGATCTTCTGGCGACTGTCCAAGCCACCGCCTGAGACATCAATCAAGTCTACACCGCTACCTGCAAGGATCTTGCCAAGTTCTGCTGCCTGTTCGACATGCCACTGCGGCAAAGACGGATCGAACTCAAGATAGTCGGTTCCAGGGATGCGGACTAGAAGAGGGAAGTCCGCAGGGACAATATCACGGGTTAGTTGGACGATTTCAAGAAGCAGACGAATGCGGTTCTCGAATGATCCGCCGTACTTGTCTGTTCGTTGGTTGGAGGCCGGCGAAAGGAACGAGTTGAGGAGATATCCATGTGCGGCATGGACTTCAATGGCCTATATGGGTCAGTATCTCCTAGATTGGGGATCATTTGATTGAAGTACTTACATCGAAGCCAGCACTGAGTGCCCTTTTAACAGCCGCGACCCAGTCTTGCTTGAATTTGAAGATGCTTTCTTTGGTCATTTCCTTGGGGACAAGAGACTCTGGGCTGTAGGGAATTGCACTTGGGGCAACCACCTCGTCAGGCCAACCATTTGCCTACTCAGGGTCAGTTACTTGTTCGGTCATGTCAAATTTATATCTCACCTCCTTGACGGCTGTGTTCTTACGATCCAGCCAGGGCGCGACTGTGCTGGCCTTTCTCCCCGCATGGCCCATCTGAATGGCAATCTTGGCACCTTGACTATGGACAAAGTCCACAATCTCTCTAAGCGGCACAAGCTGTCCATCTTCCCAGATACCCGCATCTTCAGGGCTAATCCGTCCCTCTGGCGAGACAGCCTGGACCTCAGTCACGATAAGACCCGGGCCGCGCGCTGCGAAGCTTCCGAGGTGCTGTTTGTGCCAGGGGGTCATGTAGCCATCCTTGGCGGAGTATTGGCACATTGGCGATACGATGATGCGGTTGTGGAGGGACAGGCTTCTGAGCTTGAGGGGGGAGAAGAGGCTGCCTTCGGGTTGGACATCGTAGGGAGTCCCAGCTACCGGATCTTGGACAGGGGTGAAGAAGGGGACCTTTTTGGCCCCGACATTGATAATGACCTTGGGATGGCCGTTTACTTCTGTGGAAGGCATTGGATTGTCTTGCGTTGTTCAATGGAAAGTGTAGGGCAAAGGGGTATTGGGTGATTGTTCGGTCTTTGGTAGTTGAGCTGTGAAATGAGACGATGGTTGAACGTAAGGGCGGACAGACCAGAATACTTATACTTCAGCTCCAATGCCCTTATACTGCAGAAGCATGAGTTACTATACAGCATAAAACACCCATGTTGTCACGATGGAGTCTAACAACAAAGCTGTATTGCATCTTCCGAACCAGCATCTGCCGTTGATGTCACTCTACACCTACGAAACGCAGATGAGTGACAAGCCCCAGACGCGAATATCAATGCCGAAGGGCGAGATAACGCAGAATACATATTTTCAGTCCTAGTTACGCAGAGACAGAAGCACAAAACATACGGCTATGACACATTCTTCTGTATCGGCTTCACCGAATGGGCATGTCATTTGTCGGTGTTTCGGCATCATGCAGATTGGTCGGCTTATTAAAGACTGTGGCTTGCCTTACCAAGAATGTACGTGCATGGAACGTTCTAATACGCCAGAATATGTTGGTTTTGCTCAGCCGAGTTACCCAAAGGGATCTGATGATGGTGACAGGTCGGCCGACTCAGTCGTGAGTTCTATTGGATGTATTGATAGATCAGAATTGCGTAGGGTAGAGACTCTTAAATTACAGTTGTGGCTCCTCTACATTCTGTATCTTCCAACACAAAAGGAAATGAAAAGAATTAAATTTAAATTTAGAAGAATACTGAAATAATGATCGTGCTTGTGCTGTGGTGCAACAAATAAGCTCAGGCGTCTAAGGTAAGAACTCTGGAGTGTCAGATGCATAAAACCTAAGGGACCGAAAATGCTTCAGGTTAGGCAACCTTGTATTCCAGCACAACTTGCCTTCTCCAACACTTACACGAAACCCCCATCTCAGAACATCTACACCATGCGCCGCTATAGAGATGATGCCTCTGACGAGAGTGATGGTGAAGAAGACATCCCCTTACACTACAAACGTGCTTTCGGTTCAGGGTTGAAGCGCACGCGGGTTGAATTCGTCCCTGCCAGTGACCCTGATGCTGGCACCACAACAACGATAACTCCAGCCAAGTCAACGGACACTTCTATTGGTGATTTATATGCAAGCATCGTTTTAAAACCTGCACCCGAGAACAAAGAGAGTGGGGTTTCAACTGAAGAGCCCACAGAGGCAGAGCAAATATGTCCAGACTGCAAACTCCCCATCGCATCCACTTCACAGCCGCATGAAGCATCTTTCGCTCACCAGGTCTCACTGTCACACTCACATCCCCCATCAGCACTCGACCGCTCCCGCATGGGCTTGCGGGCCCTCAAATCCCAAGGCTGGGACCCGGATGCCCGGCAAGGTCTGGGAAGGGAGGGCGAGGGCATGAGATATCCCATCAAAGTGAAGGCGAAGGAAGATACCCTTGGAGTCGGGGCTAGTATACCAAAGGAGATACAGGAGAAAAAGAAGGAAGAGAAGCCTAAACAGCTGAATCGACATGAGCTGAAGCAGCTGAAAGCTAACGAACGACAACGGCATGAGCGGCTCCAGGGTGAGATTTATGGGAGGGTTGACGTGGAAAGTTATCTAAGAGGGAATGGCAACGATGTTTGACGATCCATGGGCAACAGGGAAAGACGAACAAGGACAAGTTGAGGTGTTGGTTACGCCCCATCAGATCTCCAATATCAAAGACCATCAGGTGCTTCAAGTTCTTTGGAGATGCCTACCGAGGACCCATATCTAGGGACTTACCACCCGACAGAAGACCTATCTATGCTTACAGACGACGATTGGCAACTATTTGCAGTGCCAAAAAAGCCATCACAGGAGTTTATGGCGCATCATATCAATATACCATACCATGCAGATGCTCAGACTTTTAAAGTTAGTCTTACCGGACAAAGCTTAAGCACTGAGGCATATTGGAAGTCTCAGACTTGATCAAGTGTTTCACGTTTGCGGGTGTAGCGGCAATAAATATAATACCTATACCGAAATCGATATTGAATAATAACAACCAAGAATTCGATACATTGTGATATGGTTTCAAAAGGAGGTCAAAATATACTTAAAATCCAAGCATTCGTGATGACCTCATCGACGTTGCGGCTCATCTCATTCACCGCTCCAATTAACTCGGCAGGACAGGCCATGTCGCTGCTGTAGCAAGGGACCTTACAGCGGCCATCACCAACCAACCAGGTGCCCGGCGAGCGCTGAAGAAAGCCCAGCGCCTGCAAGACCCGGACCCACCTTCTTCATGCCTTGGGATGATGAAACCCCGCCAAATGGGAACTCCTGACTTTGGCCCAAACCAAACCAAACTTAGAACCCTCGATGCTTCAACCTACGCTACTTTATTTGCAGCATTCTTCCTTTACTTTTGATACCCTTGCGCTTCACTGCTATATCTCTTCAACTTCAGCTCCAGCTTCAACCTTCACTATTTAGCTGGCTCCTCTCCCACAGCCGTACGCCTCGCCATCTCTGGGCTTCCCTCCACCAACCTCCGTACCCAACGACGTGACGGGGCAGCCCGCCTTTAGTATACACCATGGGGCTGTCCGTCATTCAAGAACAGCACGATGGTATGATTTATCCTCATTGAGAAATATCTCACGCGGCCCTCGTACTAATGCGCCAACTCCAGCTATCCTGGGGCAGATTAAGAAGATCACCAAAGGCGATGTAAGCTGCATTCCGCTCTCCTCCACAACCAAGCTTCCAGAGCTTGACAGCTGACTGACCTGTTTGGTATAATAGTGGAAATGCCTGATTGTCGACGAGAACTCCAAAAAGATCATTGACAATGTTGTCAAGGAGGATGACATCCTCAATAACAATATCGCCAGTTGGTCTACCTCATGTCCCTGCAGCGAGCTATCTGTCTGGTGCTGACCAGCTTCCTATCCAGCTATTGAGCGAATCGAGAACCGCCGCGAACCGAACCCCGAGATGGATGCAATCTACATTCTTTCGCCCGAATCCTTTGCTGTTGAGTGCCTTCTCGCCGATTTCGAGATGAAACGCTATCGCAGCTACTACCTTGTTTGGACTGGCCTCCTCGACCCCTCATTGCGACGCAAGATTGACGAGTTTCCTGGAGCTCGCCAGCTTCGCGCCGGCTTCCAGACAATGTTCGTTGATTTTCTGCCTCGAGAATCGCACCTCGTTACCCTTCGCGATCCCTGGAGTTTCCCCATGCTCTACCACCCGGCTTGTAACGCTGTTGTTCCCACACACATGAAAGGTCTAGCGCAAAAGGTACGGCAACAGTGTGCGCCCCAACCGGTTGATGTGTGCTGATAAGGAGATAGATCGCCGGTCTCTGTATTACGCTCGGAGAATACCCCAAGGTTCGATACTATAAGCCGCAAGGCGCAATCCACGACGCAGCCGTCCTCTGCTCGCATCTGGCGCGGTTTATACAGGAAGAGCTCGATGCATATGCGCAATGGGATACCAGCTTTCCCCCGCCCTCGCAACGACCACAAGCCACACTCATTATCACAGACCGATCAATGGACTTGATGGCGCCCCTCGTACACGAGTTCTCCTATCAAGCAATGGCACATGATCTTCTTCCGATCAAGGACGGCGACAAAGTCACCTATCGGACAGTCATTAACGAAGGAACCCCCGAAGCAGAAGAGAAGGATATGGAATTGACAGACAAGGACAAAATCTGGGTGGACAATCGACACAAGCACATGAAGGACACGATTGACAAACTTATGGGTGATTTCCAAAAGTTCCTCCAACAAAACCCACACTTCGCCAACGAGAACGCCGACACGACCAACCTGAATACAATTAGGGACATGTTGGCAGGCTTGCCGCAGTTCCAAGAGATGAAGGCGGCGTATTCGCTACATTTAACCATGGCGCAAGAATGCATGAACATTTTCCAGAAGCACAAGTTGATGGACATCTCTTCTATTGAACAAACCCTCGCGTCTGGGCTGGACGAGGACTTTAAGAGGCCTAAAAACATACTCGCACTAATCGTACCGTTGTTGGACGATGAGTCAATATCGCTCCCCGACAGACTGCGACTCATCATCCTTTTCATCCTGTATAGAGACGGCGTCATTAGCGAAGATATCAAGCGACTGCTCGCTCACGCAGGTCTGCCTCAGTCAGATGCTGAGGTTATACAGAACTTTGAGCAACTTGGTGGACGCATGACACACGGCCTCAAAGATGTGCGCCAGCTTCCTGCGCCCCTGTTTCCAATCGACCCAAAAACAACTCAGTTGAACGAGGAATACGGCTTAACGCGCTTCGAGCCAGCACTGAAACACATGGTGGATCATTTGGCGAGGGGCCTCCTCGACCAAGTCCACTTTCCCTACGTGAAGCCACCGCTGGACCCTAATGAGGAGCTTAACATAGCACAGGGGGCTTCTCTTCGCGCTGGCCGGCCAAACTGGGCGGCAGCTGGTCGTCGCCCGCCAGAGAACCGACAGCGATTAATTGTCTTCATGGCTGGAGGCGCCACCTACAGCGAGAGCCGGTCATGCTACGAAGTTGGTGAGGCGCGTAGCCGGGATATCATCCTGGTGACTTCCCATATGCTAAGTCCTCAACTGTTCGTTCGTCAAGTGGGTGACCTTAGCCGCGACAAGCGTCAACTTGACCTGCCCTTGGAACGACCTAAACGACACGCACCTCGACATCTCTTCGAGCGTCCAGCTCCTCCTCGACCAGCACCATCACAAATACCATCACAGCAATCGATGGCCCCTGGTCCTATGAATCGACCAGGCGGACTCCCTTCAAGACCCAGCGCTGGCCCTGGTATGGCGCCCCCAACGGCAGCCATGTCAAACATGTCGATAAACAGCCACAGTAACAACGAGTCGCCGCGTCCCACTTCGCATCACAGTGTCCAACAACACCACGAAGAGCCAGCTAAGTTCCATAAGGAGAAGAAGAGGCGCAACTTCCTCGGAATCAAGAAGTAGGGTTCTTGGAACGGGGGACTCTCTTCAGCTTCTCCACCGAAACCTCGGGCCATCCGGCGGTCGCAGACTACCGAAACGAGTGCCTCGTCGGAGGAGATGTATCAAAGCGTTTCACGGAAGGGAGAGCGGAGTGCTTCCAGCGGAAGTAGGTTGCATGGCCCTACTACTTAGGTAGCTTCTCTTTCGAGATAGGGTTAAAACGCGGGCACTTTTTGGTTTTGCAGTCCCCAGACGAAGCGTGGCGTTGTTCTATTCCATCTTTTGCGTATCGGTTGCTATGTCGCGGGACTTGCTTGCCTAGGTAGCTCACGCAGTTCTGAGGATGTTGATATGCACATACCTTCAGCTGTAGTATATAAAGTTTGAGTTCTTCATTTCCAGACTGAAACATCTTGGGACACGCGATATTCATTCCTCATTATCCCATTAGAAGATCTATCGAGTACATCGCGATGAAGTAGTAACAAGACGCGGATGATTTTGAAGAAGTAAAAGATCACCCATCAACCAAAATCCATTGAATTCACTACCTAACGTTTACCGAGTATACCTTCATGCCTATATCCCTGTGATCCCCCCATCGCCGTGCTTCCCAAAAATGACATGTAAAGACAAGTTACTAGCTACAGGGCGTACCCTGCCTTCCAAGCATGAGCTAAAAGATGCGGTGTGTTGGTTTCAGTAGATATTCGTACAGTAGTGAGGAAAAGACCTTGCTATCGAGGGCTTTCATTTTCAAAGATTTGGGTGAACAAGTTGATGGATTTCATACATAGGTGGGTACAGACATTGTCGTCAAGTGGTGTTTGTTTGTTGAAGCACGGCTCTCGCGAAGAACATGATTAAGGCCTTCCGAAAGCGGCGCCGCGTCCGGGGTTGCCAGCAGGAGGCATGCCGCGTCCTTCAAAAAGGCCGCCAGGAAAGTCAGGTCCGGGAGGTCCGTTGAAGCCGGCAAGACCAGGAGGAATGAAGCCGTGAGGTGGGCCGCCGAAGAATCCGGGAGGAGGAGGAGGCATGTTACGAGGAGGCGGACCACCAAGAGCGTCAGGGAGAGGAGGCATCACGCCGGGAGGGAAGTTAGGAGGGAACATGTGAGGCATGGGCATGTTACGGTTGGGTCCAGGGCCACCAGGGCCGACAGGACCACCTGGGAGTCCTGGAGGAGGAATCATAGGGCCTCGTGGCTGAGGAGGAGGCATTTGGCCACCGGGCATCCAGCTGGGCGGCATCTGGTGATCGAGGCCTGGAGGAGGCGGTGGCCGTTGGAGGATCTGCGTAGGCTGGTTGGGACGCGCATCAACGTCAGGAGGGTTATGGAATCGCTCCTCCATGGGAAAGCCAGGTGGTGGTTGAGGACGCATTTGACGCTGGGGTCCACGATCGTCCCTAGGGAAGTCGGGCTCCTGGGGCATCTGTCCTGGCTTCGGTGGCTGTGGGCCCATACGCATTAACAATTCGTTGCGCTGGGCATCTGGGGGCGCCCTCATGAGGTTCATCAAGAACTCGGTATTGCTATTGTTACGAGCGGCGTCGGGACGGCCAGAGCCTTGACTAGGGGCACGCTGGCGCTGACCCACAAGGTCTTGAAGAAGTTGCTCGGGGCGAGCAGCTTGTTGCTGGGGTCGAGGAGCAAGAATCTCTTGAACATGATGAGGCGGAGGTCGGCCAAGAGGGCCTTCCATCCGTCGATCAGGACCATACTGCTGGAAAGGCGAGTCGGGCGAAGTGATAACATTGGGTCTGCCAATGTTGGGTGGCGTGCCTTGAGGGGCAGCAAAAGGCGAGGGGCCTGGTGGTGTAGCACTCATGGTCTGCTTCTGCAACTTCGCAAGCAGCTGCTGGAACGCCTGTCGCTCATCATCAGGGCCAGCAGATGGAGCTGGGCCACCAAAGAAAGGTAGAGGCAAAGGTACACCACTGTTGACAGGAGGTCCAGTCATAGGGGTAGGAGGTTCCGTTTTTCCTCGATGTTCCTCTTGAGGCTGCGCGAAAAACGATGTGAACCTGGACGACTTGCCAGTCGCCTTCGGTTTGCTGACAGGCTCTTTAGCCTCTTCAGCACGTGGAGTGTCAAGGCCTCCGAAGGCCGCGAAGAACTTGTCTGGTCCGGATTGTACAGCTGGAGCAGATTGAACCGGGGGCTTATCGGCCTCGATCATCGCCTCTACAGCCTCAATATTCGCGGGCTTACTGGAAGCAGCGGGGATTCCAGCCTTGGCCTTCTTCATTTCTTCCATCCACTTCTGGAAATCCTGTTGTGTATGAGCTTCAGGATGCTCTTCAAGAGGCTCGTCTAGCCATTCTGGTTCACGCTCGACTCGCTGATCACGGTCTCGTCCCCAACGTCTATCCTGCGTGCGGTTATTGTTGTTGTTATGGCGATCATCGAAAGCATCGGCAGCAGCATCGCGCTCTCTCCAGCTCTTCGCGCGATCAATACGCTCCCGCTTGTCGGGGGTCATAGTAGGTTCGGCCGCCGGGGTGGTTGTCATGGCAGGTTCGTTCTTGTACCACGGCTCAGACTGTTTCCTGTTCGTTCCGTTTCGAGGCCGTCCCTCGCTGTCATCAAAATCCCTGTCTCTGGCGAGAGCGTCCAAGTTTCGCGCAGGACGATCTCGAGGAGCCTCGCGTTCGTCACGTTCCCGGGTTTGTCGTTTGTCGTCTCGGAAGTTGCCTCCCATGCGTCCGTGGAAACGCTCGGCGCCTTCGTGCCCGAAACTCTTGCGTGGCTTCACAGTACTCCAACCATCTGCTTCACCCTCGCCGTCCCGACGACGGAAACCATTGCTATTGCGACCGTCACGGAATCGCTCTGCGTCAGCATCTCCATTACGACTTCTGAAGTTGCCGAAACGGCCTGAGGCGTCGGATTCTTTAACGACTTTGTCGGTTTCGAGTGTTGCTTTGCCTCGCGCCGAGGCAAAGGCCGTTCGGGGAGGTGCAAAGACGAGATCTTCGGGGTCTGGGCGATTGCGCGCTGGTCAGTACATAGACAACCTTCAAGCTTGAAGCACAGGGGAGACAAACTGGCACTGTTTCTTGAAATATGTCTTTCAACACCAGGGCGACGGTTAGTCTGATCAACAAGAGGGTTGTCATTAGGCCGAGGTCGGTCGCCAGTGACCTTGCTCTGGGGACGAGTCGGTTCAGGTGGGGGTCTAGACTAGGTCAGGAGACTGAGTCTACAGTAGGGGGTCATCACTACTCACCCCATCCACTCCTCAGCCGGAGGGAGGTTTGGAGGTTTGGTACATAATGGTGAGTCTCGCAAGAAGATCAGAAAATCAGCTTGATATCGGATGACCATCATGAGAAAGTTTAGCGCTACGAGCGCATTCGAAAGAGGATTGGCGTAGGAGGAAGAGGGAAGTGTCCCAAGTCAAAGTCTTGGGTACAATCGAGCTATTCGTAATAGATATATCTGTATTGAAGGAAAACAGCTCCCTGCTTAGGCTGTGTGCGATTCTTAGTTTTGGAATTTGATTTCGAAAAGCAAATGTGACAACGTGGCGAGGTAAAGCTGCGATAACGGAGGAATGGGGTGTTGGGCAGAAAACCAGGTAATCAATTCGTCAAGTCGGTGAGTCGAGTGAGGGAACGTAGGTATGAATATCGTGACGTGAATTCAGGCGACAGCGATGGTAGAAGTAGATCAATAAGGGCGTGAAAAGAGACGAAGTCGAGTTGGCGGAGAAAGTGTGACGTCCAACGTGCTAGGGTGGTGCACTTGTGGTGGTGGACAAGGCGAGCAAGAGGTGGAGCCAAGGCCAAAGCTGGGCTTTATCGAGCCAGGAAGCCCCAATCAAGGCCTCGAAGCTGGTGCAGTGCAGCCGAGGGAGAGGACTTTGCTGCAACTATTGATTCGTCGGGGCGGGTAAAATATTGGTATTGAATGCAAGATCTCTTTAGTGGAATTATGTCGGTGCAGAGCGAAGGCGGGCGGTTCAATGAGGGTGGAAGTGTGTAACGGTAACGTAGGAGTAATCGAAAGTTGTTTTCGGTGGCTTGACGTGGTTGCGAGGAGGAGACGACCGAAAGCGGGCGGTCGAGGCAGAGTAGAGCAGGTAGAGAGGAGACGGGTGAGAGATGAGAGGAGAGACAGAGAGTATGGATAGGAAGAGAGGGAGCGCGCGACGGCCGAGGGGAGCCCCAGGAGCTACCTACAACCTAGCGCTTTTAGCGTCGTGACAGCTGGCAGAGAACAAGTCAGAGGCAGAGGCAGAGGCAGACGCTGTTTGGGAAGGGATGAGACGGTGGAAAGTAGAATATATTGTGCTTTTTGTTGAGCGTCAAGACCTGAGAGGTTTCTGTTTCAGTCTCAACTCTGAAAGAAAATTGGCACGTTTGTGTTTGTGGACGGGAGGAAATGGTGCACGAGATGGAGCTGAAGTGCACTGTCTGATACTGCTGCACGCACTGAGAATGAGCCTCCACTCCTTGGAACTCACCTCACGAACTCCACTGTCGTGCTGCGCTGCAACAAAAACTGCTGCGGACCTCCACTAAAATGTCAAGTACTGTGCGCCTACAGTCAGAGAGGTTGGGCCTCACCTCAGTTTCAGCCATAATACAC
Organism: Fusarium nurragi; assembly: GCA_012977755.1. Lineage (NCBI taxonomy): Eukaryota > Fungi > Ascomycota > Sordariomycetes > Hypocreales > Nectriaceae > Fusarium > Fusarium nurragi. The sequence goes on along the minus strand of JAALXI010000174.1, from coordinate 39,499 downwards.
CCTCGAAGAAACTCGGGCTCACAGTTGCATGACGAACATGCACATATTTCCTTTTAATCAGTTTCATATTCATCGTTTCTGCAGTTGATTCCAAATAGAAAATCACAGATTGACAATTTAACATTCCATCTTTAATTCTTCTGCGCAGCCGCAACCTCCTCCTCGAGCGGCAGCACATGCGGCAGCGGTCCAACAGGCGTGATGGAGAAAGGGTTGATCTGCGTATGGCTCCTCGTGTAGTGCCACTTGATATGCTCGAACTGCGTCGTCTCCTTGAACGCCGGCTCGTTCCAGTACAGGTTGCGCATCCAGCGGTGCAGAGCAGGGTATCCTGAGCGAATGTCGCGGATGTTGCACTTAAAGTGCTGCACATAGACGGGATCGAAGCGGATAATAGTGACGAATCTTATACAAGTCAGCAGGCAGCAACATATGAAAGTGCATTGGACTTGTTGGAACTCACAGTCTGATGTCGACCTCAGTTAACTTGTTGCCGAACCAGTAAGGACCGTCCTTCTGCTCAGACAGATGCTTCTCAGCGCGGTCGAGGGCTTCGAATAGAGCTACGACGTTGCGCTCATAGGCCTCGCTGGTGGTTGCAAAGCCGGATTTGTACACCCCGTTGTTGATGTTGCTGTATTGCCACTCGTGCGCTTCCTCAATCTGCTTCTGAAGGTCCTCGGGGTACAGCTGGACAGACTTGTACTTCTCTTCCAAAAGGTCATCAAACTGGCGCATGTCAGAAGCCAAGACTCAAAACGTATTCACAGTAGCTTACCTCAGTGCCCAACATGCGGAGAATCTCACTGCTCTCGTTGCTCACAATTCGGTTCGTCTTCTTATCAAACAGCACCGGCACAGTATACCGACCATCATACCCCTTCTCACTCTCAAAGTACACATCCTTCAGGTGCGTGAAGCCCTCGTGGCCCTTGACGGGGTCAGGCACGACATTGTCACCAGGAACGTCTTCGTCCTTGGACACGAATCGCCAGCCGCCGTCGCCAAGATGCCAGTGCACAACCGAGTACGAGATGAAGTCCTCAAGGCCCTTGAGCTTGCGGGCGATGAGTGTGCGGCACGCCCACGGGCATGCGTAGCTGATGTAGAGGTGGTAGCGACCCTTTTCTGCAGGGTACTTTGCATTGGCGTCTCGAGAGATGGAGTCTCGGAATGAACTGACTTGGCGCTTGAACTCGCCTGAACTGTCGCCGGGCTTGACCCAGTCAGTGACTCTGCCGCCGTTGCTTGCCTGAAGCTGTGTTAGCAAGCCGAGAAGAGTAGTGAGGGTATCTGTGCCGTTTACCATTCTGATTTGATATGTGGGTTGAATGCGGGAGGGTGATGCTTTAAAGGAGGATGTTTTAAGAGATGTGAACGATCTAGTAAATTGTTGTTGCTGCGGTCTAAAGAGCACACTCCTGATAATGGCTCGAGATGCTCGAATTCTGACTTCTTGCATTGGCAACTCTTATAGACAGCCTGGACTGTTCAATGACGGCGACAATCAACACCTTTATAGTTCCCCAGCCGAAAAGAACACCCAGAAAAGTGGCCGCCTCGCATCACCACTCAACACTCGATCCTTGCTCACCCAAGCCTTTGCTCAGCAGCCCCTCACAAGCTAAACCCAGTTTACCAACCAGACAAGTCCCAGCTTGAGGCCTTCTTCTGTCTGGTGGGTTCCCCGGCAGCTTCCATTCGCTATCCCGTCCTAGAACTCTGAGTGTCACGCTTGAAAGCATTTCATAATCGTGGCGTAATAATGTACCCCGCTTTACTGCGAGCTGCTTAGTTAACATGGCTGGCTGTCTTGATAAGCCTCTCGCCATCATGACAATTGGCTTGGTTAAGGGGATCTCCGTATTTCATTAGCGAGAACCATCACATTCCGGCACTCAGAGTTACTCGAATACAGTCAATGTAGCAGTAGCTTTGCGGAAACACTCATCATACAGAAATAAAGTCATCTTATCTTTATAATCTCATCCTTGGTTCCTTCATGTGCTCATACGCACTCGAGCCGTTCTAACACCTCATATACATATCTCAAAAGACTGATAAGCACGCCTGTGACTACTTTATGCAACCTTGACTTTGATGTAGGGCACTTCGACATCCTCCTCCGCCAGATCTTCAGCCACAATCTCAAAAATGACCTCCTTCTGGTGCGATGGGATAGGCTTCTTTGAGATCGTCTCGACCAGCTTGCTCAACTTCATGGCGTATCGCTCCTTGAGCTTGGAAGGCGGGAAGAACGAGGCATAGAGGAGACTGACACCAGAGCTCAGCATACTAATTGTAAGACCTTTGGCCTTGAAAGTGTCCAATAGCTCCTGGAGGGTAATATCCTCAATCTCAAAACGGTCCCAGATCTTGTCCAAGGTAACCTTGCCCTCGGGACCTTGGTATTCCACCTTAGGACTGGCGATGGGTTCGCTGAAACCAAAGAATGGTAATGCCAGGTTGATGAATCCGTTTTTGTACTGCTCTAGATCGTCCTTGCCATCGATGATCTTGTACAGCTCGAGTACCACCAACCCAGTAACCAATGCAGTAGTGGTGGCAATAGCTGGGATGATCTTGCCAGCAATGAACTTGGTCTTATGTCGATCAGCAGGCTCGATCTTGTAGTTCTCTGCTCTCAGGTTGCTACAAGCGGTGATGAAATCGATGTGATGGTTAGAGTCATCGTCCTTCTCGAAGTCAACAGGGACCAGCTGGAACCCAGACAAAGAGCTAGGCGAAGGGAGACTCGAAGTCAACTTCTCGATCTCATCGTTGTCGTCAAAACTGCCTGCCTCTGGCTCCTAGGCTTAGTTAGTACGGGGTTACGCAGGCAGATTGTGAAAGTACTTACAACGGGTTCCTTGTCGTCAGCCTGGATCTTCACGTTGGAATCGGGCGTGAAGTCAGGAACAATGACGTTCTCCAATTCTCGCAAGTAGATGGACCTGCCAGTTCCAGGAGATTTAATGTTGTAGTTGAAAGCGTGGAGGTTGGCTGCTGCCACAATGAAACCAAAGTGAGAAGGGTTGTTGGGATCAAACTTGAGCGCATCAGGGGCCCGCTTGGGACCGGACCAGAAAGGAGTACCAGATGATGTCTCGGAATCCTTGGGGAAGTTGTAAAGAAGCTGCTGAATCTTATTGGAGAACTCAGACTCGAACAACTGGCGAGCCCAGGCAATACAGTCCTCGAAAGTGCGAGGTCTTTCGGTTGTAAGGTAGTTGCGGATCGTCTCAAGGGTCTCCTTCTGGTTGCCGCCCTGCTTCAAGGCATTCTCGATAAACTGAGGCTGGGTCAAGTACAAGTTAACGGTCTGGGGAGCCTTGACAAAGAGCTTCTCAAACATGTATTCCTTGGCCCAAGCAATCGTGTGGTCGATCTTGTTGGGGAAACTTCGGATAGTGCACATAGGGAATTCCTTCTCAGGAGGGTCCTGGGAGGACGAATAGGACTCGGTGAGATGGGGGAGGACGACTTGCGTGTTGCCTTTGGTTCCAAGAGTACCGCTCTCGAGAAGGGGCTTCTGGAAGAAGACACATCGGCGGTCGACGTAGGTTCGTGCCTCAACGTTGTCAAGAGCATTGGTAACACCATCCAGGTTTCGCCAGAAGTCCTCGTTAAAAACGTTCTCAGTCTCGGCACTAACACGTTCCTTCATCGTTATCATGTGGCCTTCAAGGTCGGGGTTCATTCGTTGGACAGCAAGAGCCGCGCGGTCGCTCTTCATTTGGCCGACATCGTCGGCACGAAAGAGGAACTGTCGGTTAAGGTTACTCCTCTCAATCGAGTCCATGTCGGTCACCCAAATCTTGCCCTCAGGGCCAGTTCCCAAACCGATCATGGCCCAGTTCTTGAGCATTTCGCAACCAATGGCGCCGGCACCAACAAGGAATTGCTTCACATTGGCAATCTTGTTCTGGTACTCGGTACCAAAGACGGCAATCTGTCCATCATATCGACTGCCGATGGGCTTGCAGAGCTCGGCAGATCGCTTGGTGGATGTGGGCAGGGATTCAAGAGAATCAAAGTACATCCACTGGTTGATAGGCTGGAACTTGCCAGAAACAGCCTTGAGGACTTCCTGTGCCACAAGTCCACCGAAATAGGCAGCCATGGGGTTGAGGTCGCCTTGAGCTTGGTAGCTCAGCTCCTTCAAAAGCTTCTCGTCAAGCTCAATCTCAAGACCCTCCTGCTCGGCGAACTTCTTGGCGGCACCTAGAACGACAATGGCATCGTCATCGTCCATGGGGTTGGGAAGTCGCTTGTTTGTAAGTTGGAAAGCATGGAGCGCCTGGAAACCGAGGTGAAGCTGCTGGGGTCGATCAAACTTGGCAAAATCTGAGATAAGGAACTCGGGCTCCTTGAGTGCGGTGGTGAAGTCCTTGAAGTTGATGATCTTAGGCATCTTGACCTGTGTGTACATGCCACCTCGCTTGTACTGGCCGAGTCCAGACACATCGCCGATCGAGAAGGTGTAGGGTCCCTTGACTGTGATCTTTCGGGGCTCGGCTCCGTTGAGCGCCTCCATTCCCTCAACCTCGGAGAATGTCACGTAGTCGCCGTCTTCCAAGCCGTGTCGGGTTTCGTCAAGGGCGGACACCAAACCCTCTTCATCGATGCCTGCCACGATGCCAGTGAGTGGGGTCTCGCCAGTAGGATCAATAACAGTAAACTTCTCGCCAAAGTCACAGAAGACAGAGCCAAAAAGACCAAATGTGTCGGCCATGACGACATAGATCCCCTTGCTATGGCAGTAGTCGCCAATGGCCTTTTGCTGGTGGATGGGAGCGTTGGTCAGAACAACGACCTGGTACTTATCGAACTGCGAAAGATCACTGTCAAGGCCAGCGGACTGGTGAAGTTTAACGGGAGTATAGGCATTCAGCTCGGCGACACGAGGGACAGTCACCTCATCTCTGGGCTTTCCGACATCGTTAGGAGTGAGGAAGAACTGAGACGAGAGGTCCGCGATTTGGACTGGTGCCGGGTCGTAAAGTGTAAGGCTCTTGACACCAGCAAGGGCAATATTCTTGGCGATTTCCACACCAAGGCCCTTGAGGCCAACAATAAGCACATTAGAAGCGCCCATGCGCTTCATAGCCTCGTGGCCGAGGACATAGAGTTGTCGGCTGTAGAGGGATTCGTCGATCTCGCCTCCAATAGTGGAGTTGTCGACCTGCATTCGGGTCGCGAGGTCGACCTCTGATTGCTTTTGTTCCTGTTGTACCAGCAGTGTTAGCTCCTCCGTGCCCTGTGTACATTTCTGACGAGAAACGGTCTCAAAATGCTACCGTCTTTCACATGCTTTAACGGTCCAAGGCGACGAGCAATAGGCCGAAACAGCAAATATTAACCAAGATTTGTACTTACCGCCATTATACGTTTGTGGGTAGTTGACTCCCCGATGGAGAGCTTTCGCTTCCCCAGCTTGTCTGCTTTGAAAAGGTCTGTAATGTTGAAAACGTCGGGTCGTTACGAGGCGATCCAGCACCAGGCAGAGCTCAACCCCGCCGAACAATGGAAGGGGACGGTGAGGGATAAGAAGGACGATGGGTTTGCCTGCGGGCGATGGGAATGTTTGTCGCAGATCGTGGATATCGTGAAAATGGAGTTTTGAGTATGTTCAAATATTGGTTTGTAAGAGTAGACAGAACGTTCTGACTAGAGTTGGCATGGAACAAGAGAGCGCGACAGGCGTCCAGCGTTGATGAGGTAATGGCCCGGGCCAGTTTAGCATGAGGCAAGAGCTGTTTGGCCCCACTATCAGCGGTCTCAGCTTTACATAAGCAAGCCGCGCGGAAGAATCAATCAGCAGGACAGCAGCTACCATTTGTAGTATTGTGTTGGACGCGAGAGAACTAGATACTACATACGGATGCTTCCCAGATCTGAAGCATGGAATGATTCTTTTCTTATTCTTGCGGTTACTAACAATCAGCCTCTCATCAGTACGTGAGTGTCTGTGGAAAGCTTGAACGTGGCACAGCAGCCCCGCAACCGGTTGCCAGGAGCTTTGACTACACCGTACCCCTCCAGAACATGGGGCTGATTCCCAAGCTTCTGTTGGATTCTACCGACTGATTATGGTTAGTAATGAGTGCATGATAAATTCCTTGCGACGTGTTGATCTGAATGCCAACAGGGTAAAAACGGGCCAACACTAAAGGTGCCAGTACCTTCGGGTAATGCAGGTCCATGATGAAACTTCAATGGCGGGGTCAATCTACGCGGGGCTGACGTGACGCATGATGCTTCAGCTATCACAGCTGCTCAGCTCCAGCTTCAGGAGCTTGATCGTTGCCCTTTGTGCCATAACACCTCCGAGGGAGGTATGCAGTTCTATTTCGCATGCAAAAACTCGGGTGCAGATTTGGTTCAGTGCTCACAAACAACGCGGGCACCATAAACATATCTTATCATCACAGGAGCAGAAAACGGATTTGGATGTTTTGTATTTCTGCCGCCCTAAGCCGACGCTGCCATAGTTGATCTCTCAGTTCCCATTGCGCCATAATGCTACATATATGTATGAGTTTGATGAGCACTGGGTCGGTCTTCTACTTCGTCGAGCTTCTGCGGCTCCCAGCTGGCTCGTCAAAACATCGTGGCTCTGAATTCACTCGAAAAGCAGCGGTAGGAAGTTGATGCAGTTACTTAATTTCCTTGAGCTTGACATCGCTATCGAGATGGTTAGCAAACTAGTTGAAACTCGCGATGGCATCTGTTACTTACAAGATGAGGGTAGAGTTAGGGGGGATGGCACCGGGGAAGCCGCTGTGATATGTGTTAGCGTTGCACACCTGAAGAAGCTGGCTCAACAATGATTTGATCGTGTCCAATGCTGTCCGTGGTTGTAAGCTTACCGGGCACCGTAACCGTAGTCACTGTCAAAACTGTTAGCAAAATTCGCATCAATGAGGTTGGAAACACGGGGATAACATACGGGGTGATGTCAAGGGTGGCCTTCTCGCCAAGCTTCATCTGGGTAACACCCTCGTCCCAGCCTGAGTTGTTCAGTCAGTGTCCTTCTTTCACAATGCAATAGCTCGGAATGTGGTCAAGAGAACGTACCCTTGATGACCTGGCCGACACCGATCTTGACAACGAAGTCGCCACGGCCGACGGAGGAGTCGAACCTTGGAGGAAAGAATGTTAGACACGGTCAACAAATGTGTGTTGGAGAAGAGCATACTGGTTGCCCTTGTTGTCGGGCTTGGACTCGTCCTTGAGCCAGCCAGTGTACTCCATGGTGACAGTCTGGCCGTTGGTAGGACTGGGGCCGTTGCCCTCCTCAATGATAGTCTTGGTGACACCCATTGTTGCTTGAGTGAAGGAGAAGTTGCGAGGTTGAGTAAGAAAAGGGTTGATTCGAGTGGTGATGCGAGTAGCGCGAGGGATGGATGCAAGAGAGAAAGGGCGCATCTTGGGATGGGGAGAGAAGCGTGGAGCTTTATACGGTAGCTGCGAGGTAAAGAGACAAGTACAATGCAGTGCTCCTGTGGTGCCAGAACAATGGAAATTCTTCCAACTGTTGAGCTCCCCTTGCCCGTATGACAATGGCTTCAGAGCTCGATAAGCTCTTTCAATTGGATCTCAGGGTCGAAATGGCGGGGCAATTAGATCGACGGCGGGGCAATAGCAAACAGGAATGACGAACAATACCAATCAGCATGCGGCAGTGCCCCCACTTGGGATGACGATTAGGAAAAGCCCCAGCAAAGTAAGGATACATTATACATTCATCACCTTGTGTCAATGAATCGTGAGATCTACATGCCGTGCAATAGCAACACGTATAGGTTTTATGGTGTTATGTCACTTACTGGCCTTGCAAAATACCCCATTCAAATGTCGCGACTGCTTGTCCGTGGCAACCATCACGAGCAACTTTAACTCTGCGCGCACCCTTTCTTGTACCTTTGTACAGAGAGTACACAAGTCCTAGCTTCAGTTGCCAGTCAAGCCATGTATCTTGCTGCGGAGACACATCGGGTCCCTGGATTGATTGATTTATCCATCCAAGGTACGGATACGTACACAGCCATCCGCGTTAAGCCACACAAGTGACTTTGAGTTAAACCTTAGAAGAGCTCTCAATTGAGTGTTGCCAAGTGTTAAAATAGCACAAGCACCGGCCCAGCAAAGACGAAGCAAGACGAAGCAAGACGTAGCTACTAATTGGACTATCACTCGGCTTTCTTTCGACGTAGCTCCAATATCAACTTCAACACTCCACCCGTTAACCACATATCTCCATACCTATCAGTTGGTTCCTATGCCTTATGGTCTGTTTCGGGCACCACATAACAGCGTGACGCGATGGTTTTTCTTATTAGGATCTGAGTTCTCGAGAGGATACTTGCCAGTTTATCAAGACCGGTAAGTTTTGGAAGAGCCCAGGCTGCTGTGTGGTCTCGACGAACACAGCACCTCACGCGTTACATACACACCGAATACTGCATAGAGCAGGTTTTTGGTCGAATTTGACTTATGTTTACCCAAACTCATGGCACATCACTTCTCAATCAATTGTAAATAGTTGAAAAGAGGAGGTTCGATGGGAGGAGGATATTCAGGCTAGGTATAGGGTATTTCATGACAAAGTACCACTACTGTACTTGCAGCTTCTGGTATTCGTGTTGCTCTGATCGCTACGTGTGGTTTTGGTAAGGATATTTACTCGTTATAAGTTAATCCGCGTGAATCGAAGAGAAAAAGAAAAAACAGGACGATCCAGAACACACCCAGCATATGGTACGTTACTGAGACATCTCGAATAGATAGAAGCGAAGCACTCATACATTATCCTCATGCTAAGTTATCGATCATAACTACAGAACTATCTCGGACGCTTTTGCCCGCACCGGGAACATATCTATGGTTATCGGGAAAGTTAAAAGTCCCTAGTTCATGAAAATTGGCCAATTACTTAGCATAGGGTTTTGTATCTTATCGCCGGGCTTCCCTGGTCACTTTTTACAAAGTTGCAAGTGAAGGATCATTGCCATACAGCTATAGGAGACAAGGAAGTCAAAGGCATATGTATCTTGGTTCATAACAAAGCAACAATCTAAAGGCTTGACTAACTACATAACTTTGTCATTTGACCAAGTATAAGGACATCGCAGCAAACAGATGGCTCGACTTTTTTCGAGAAATATAGCAGCCTTAATTGTGACTGCATAAGGGACAGGCGATCTATGATGGATTGATTATGCGAGGAACAATAATCGTACTGGCCCTCAAACCAACTACATTGCCTGGCTCGGGGCTATTTACCCTGTGAGATCCCAGGGTTATCACAGACAAGTCCGCGCACGTAGTGTAGTACGAAGTCTACGCGATACCTTCCTTAAATTAAGGATAATATTAGAGAAGAGATCCAATCAAAACCCTAGATAACTTACAGGAAGCCAGAATAGCCTATTGCAGTAACAGTAGTATTATTATTCGTATAAATTTCTCTTTCCAAACAGGTCGGATCTCCATTTGATGGTGTGCGATTCTTATTGTGATCCGCCTGGTTGCCATTCGCTGCCCCGTACAGCAAAAGTTCTTAAATGGTGGTATCATTTCACAACCTGGACGCAGATTAATAGATAACCAAACCTTACTTAGACCAGGCTGCCTCCCTCGTAAACTGTTAATTACCCAGTCATGGGTCGTATAAGCTGACGTCTCTCGAGCTACATCTTATATGGTAATGGCCGAGGCTATGTCAGCGTCTGAAACGAGTCCATTTTGTTTTTCTACTATTTTGCTTCAACGTGACGATGACAGATGTGTAAAGATATCACCACAAACAGACGATGACCTCAGAATGAGAGGAAGATGAAACCTTGGACTCGTAGTAGATGTCGATCGTAGCATAATCAGAATCGAAGTTTGCAATGCCGATCTCACCATCAAATGAATTTTGACAGGGCGTTGCCGCGTTCCGAAGCCATCGTAAAAGATTGTTCCAGCCTCTTGGCTGTGCCCAGTAACGAATCGATCAGGGTCCCCCTAAACAGCCCGCTTTGAGTGGATGCACACAAGGCGTTTCACGCCTGGGCGGCACTCATAGCCGCTATAGCCCAGCCCTTGGCACATCAAATGCCGCCATATCCGTGGGATCCCACATGCATTTCCCTGATCGCAAGGCCGTTGTGCCCGTGGGTGACGTCAGGAAACGGCGAGAATAAAGAGTATTTTAATGAGTTGGGCCTGGGAGCTTGCGACGCTCATGTTGCCAAGAGCTGTGTCTTCTCATGACTGTGGATAGACCAAGATGGCCCTTCACATGCCATGCGCTTTACGGAGTAACGAGATTAGAATTAGCAACGGCATTGTCGACCACGGTGCTGAAATATGAGCCACCCTCCGCCGTAAATTCAATCAGCTCTAGTTCTAGTTCAAGTCCGTAACTGTCTAGAGCGACGGCTGCGACGGCCACTGATCACACCACGAGGACCCTTAAGAACCAGCCTCTTGGACCGTTGTTAATGAACTCAACCCTCCCCCCTTCATCGTCGTTGTAAAAGCACAGTTTGGATACCCGGATGATAGGCCCTGCTTACCAGGAAATAAAACAGCTCTTCCAGTTGCTGCATCAAGCACAACATCGTCCGGCGCAAACGGACCAAAGCGCAAGCTTTATTTTTCGCATTTCTTAGCAAAAAACCAGGGTCCAAACAATGGCCACTACAATCAGCAACACTAACGGCGATCGCCAAGCGCACGACCACGATGAGACAGCGCCAGCGACACCGAATGGCAATGGAGTATCACCAGAACATGCGAACGGTGCGCAGGATGTACAAAATGGACAAGAAAACGGCCACGACCATCATGGCTTGAAGCGCCCTGCCAAGATCGGAACTGGCCTGAAAGATCGCGTACACCAGATTACCAAAGGACCGCCTGGCGGCTTCGACCCAACCCCTCTTCCCGATGCGCCTCAAGGTTATACCATCCGGTTCATCTTCCACGGCGCCTCAAATCTTGCTCCTGGCGACTTCGTAACGGTCTCTTCAGATCCTTTTCTCCATGCGACGTTAAAAGGCACTCAGCCGAAGCGGCATAAGGAGGACCCTGATCTTGTCCACCGAACCAAAACCATGAGGAGAACAACTGAGCCACAGTGGGAAGACGAATGGATTGTCGCAAATGTCCCGCCAACAGGGTTTACCCTCAAATGCCGAATGTACGATGAAGACTTCCCGGACCATGACGATAGACTGGGCAACGTTACAATCAAAGTGCCCAGTATCACCCCAGACTGGCGTGGTATTCCAGCTCCTGGTCGTGTCTACGAAGGAAAGAAGAGAATGATGAGCAAGCGAGCGTACTTGGCCAAAGCCATCACCAGTGTCGTCAACCATAGTGCTCACATGAAGCCCCTGCTGCGTCTAAGCATGGAGCTTCTAGGACCTTCTGATCCGCCCTATGCACAAATGTATACAGTTGGGCCAACAACATGGGTCAAGCATTTTAGTCCCCTGATTGGTCGGATTGCTGGTGTCAAGGTCAACGCCAATGCCGAGGACGATGCTCGAGTAGATCGAGATGAGCAAGTCGACCAAGATGGGAAGAAGAAGAGTAGGACTCAAAAATATGAGTATGTCGCGCATTTGAGCCTTGAGACGGGGTCATGCTAATATTCTCTCAGTTTCCAAGCAAATGAAATGCAGCTTCAGGGGCCAGTGCCTCCCAAGCTTTACCATCGCTTCGTCGAATTCAGACCTATTATTGCATCGATTTACTCCTCGGCAGGCCTGCGTGGCACAATCCTGAACAAGGCGCTACACGGCCAGCACCGCCGTGTCTATAATTTCAACGCATCAACCGAGTACGGTAGCTACGATGCATGCAGTCCAGAGGCTGCAGACCAATTCCTGAAACTTGTCCACTACGATGAAGGAGGCCGCACTTTTACCTATGTCTTGACCTTGGACGGCATGTTCAGATTTACAGAGACTGGCAAGGAATTTGGCATTGACATGTTGAGTAAACACACCATGCACTCCGACGTTGCGACGTATATCGCCTGTTCTGGCGAATTCTTTATTCGACGACTCAAGCGCCCTCTCGCCTCTGATAATATGCATCCTCACACGCAAACACATCCCCAAGAACCCATCCCTGGTGGCCCGCCTAACGAACATCCTCCGCATGATCCTGCATACTACCAACTTATCATTGACAACGACTCCGGCACATATCGACCAGACAAGTCCACCCTGCCATATCTGAAGCAATTCTTTGAGAAGAACTTCCCAGGGTTGGGTATTGTGACAATGCATTGGGAAGATCAAGAGCTGCAGGATATGAAGGAGAACCAGCGCCAAGTCAAGAAGCGTGAGGGCAAAATGGTCAACATGGTCATGAACAGAAGCCAGAGCAGTATCAGCTCAGCCGAGAGCGAGTTGGATGACCGCGAGGGATCTTGGCAGCATGGACACAAGAGTAAGCGAGAGACAGCCTACGAAGCCTTGGAAGACCCGCACAAGGTCAAGGATGCTGTCAAGTCGTTGGTTCCTGGCATGAAGCCGGAGAATGGTGAGAGCTCTAAATGATCGGGTTATGACTGACGGCCTACGAAAACATTGGGTGCCGTGAAAAGATGGATCATTCACCTCCTTTTGGCGAAAAGATACTTGTATCGGTTTCATATACCACTTTTGCTTTAGTACTCTTGCATTCTTTGATACCTCTATTCTTATGTCTAGGTAGTTATATATAGTCTTGTGCTAATCCAGTAGCCTCGCCAACTCATAATGGCAAACATCAAACCTTAGCTGTGCATCACATATTTGGCTTGAGCGCTACCCACTTGCTTGTGCATGTTGCTAACACTTCTCCTTTCTCATCCTTCATCTCACCTCTAACCCTTGTCTTTCGACTATCAATATCTTCTGCAGTAGCAGTGATGCAAAGAACACTGTCCGTAGGCACAGGCTTCAAATACGTGACTTCTATGCCACCCGTCACACTGGACGTCTTAAACGCTCTCGCGTCCTTACCCAATGTCCCGTTCAGATCGAAGATTGTACCCATAGACTCGTCTAGCAGAGCCGCAATAACGCCGCCATGGACAAGCCCAGGGTACCCGCTCACGCCTTCGCCCACCGACACAAGCACCACGATCTCAGTGATGTTATGTGATGGATCCTGCGCGACTTTGAAACTTGGCGCGCGGAAGAAGCTGATGAAATGAGCCAAACCACGAGCATTGTTGAGCGTGTTTCCAAAGAGCTGGTCGTGACCCGGCGATCGTGGATTACGGCATGAGGGAAGAAAGGGAATCGCATCTGGTGCACTGAGCAAAGTAGCTGTCCAAGGGTGAGAAGCAAAGAAGGAGAGCTCCGAGGCAAAGAGATCCGGCGGTGCGTTCTTTGGCACGAGGTCAAGTGCAGGGCAGATGATTGAATTAATAAAGGGCGGGAACGCCATCGTGGCTGACGAGAAGGCGTTGGAGGATGAGAGTGAGAGGTTGGTGTTGACGGGAGGACCGATGTCATTTCGGAGCCGGGGGAGCGGGGCCGGTCGGGGGATCCAGAAGCTCGGCAATAGAGTGGAGGTTCGGAGTCTGGATCTTAACAATTTAGAAGCATGCATCATGTGGAACAGTTGGCTTGGCTATTCATTTGTAGAGTTGAGACAGCGAAGTAAGTAAAGGAACTGCGAATTTCTCCTCCTGGGTTAGAGGTTGATCGGCATTAGATCAAGAATGCGACATTCGATCAGGGTATGAAGCCGAGGTACTTTAGGTACAGAGGCTTGTCCTATTGGGTTAGAGAAAGCTAAAATAGCAACTCCGATTGGATGGTATCTACTCTAATTCATCTTTGATATATGCAAGTTCGACTCTTGCTATCTTTCGTGTAGAAATGAGATGTAGAGTTAAGTCCTGCTTTCTCATCTGTATCGTAAAGTTGGTATGTTCCATCTGAATGTCACAATAAGGTCATAACCCATTGTTAGCTTGGTATCCTTCGTAACATACGTTCCCTAATTCTTGGTAACATGTATACGAACAATGTTGTTGCCTGCTCTGGTAAACTGCCATAAGCCTGTCAATCTGTAATAGTAACGGTTAGTACAAAGTTCAAGTGTTTGTATGCGTGATGAATTCTTGGTGTATGCTCGACAAACACCAGCATGACATAGAGAACACATACTCTGTGTACGAATAATAGAAACAAAAAAGAGGAAACAACAACATGTGGATTAATTCATGTCTATTTGCGGGATACTAACATTCGTGTCTTCTCCTATTAGCTAGGACAACGATGATTCAGTGAAGAAAGGAAGGAGGCAACAAGCCACCACATGCAGCACCTGCCACTGATGGCACCTGCCCAACTCAAATCGCATACACCGAGCGCCTTCCGTTTTAATAAAGTCAATCTGTGTTGAAGCTCACGCCTTCCCTTTCCCCCCTCCAGTTTCTCCGCGTTCAGTCGCGCAGCGTGCGCATTCGCCGCTCATTTTCCTCCATCGTCAACCCCCAAAGGCTTGGCTTCAACCATTGTCACTATGCAGGAACATCATCGAGGTCCAAGTTTCTCGCCGGAGCACATCGAAATCCTCATCACTATTGAACGAGTCGGTGCAGGATGTTCTATGGTGGCCATAATTCTCGTGTTGCTCTCCTTCGGCCTGTTCAAGAAGCTTCGAACGACCCCTAATCTGTTCCTGATCTTCGCATCGATTGCGAATGCCGGCGCAAGCGTGGCATCGATGATCGGCTACGATGGTCTTGAAAAGGGCGAAGGCTCACATCTGTGCCAGGCTCAAGCTTTCATCTTCGAATGGTATGCTCCTTTACTCCAATTCAGCTTCAGCACTAACATGGCCTCCTTCAGGTTCATGCAATCTGACCCTTGGTGGTCGCTTGCAATGGCTATCAATGTGTTTCTCGTGTTCTTCTGCAATGCTGATCCCCGCATGTTTCGCAAGTATGCCTGGCTCTACTGTGCCATCTGCTTTGGTGGCCCATTGATTCCTGCGATCGTTCTGATATCAATTCGTGACGCCCATGAAGGTCTCATCTTCGGAGACGCTACTGTAAGTGGTTTTTGGGCATGTTCAACTTCAGAGCTGACATATCCTAGCTATGGTGCTGGATTGGAACTGACTGGAGTATCGTTCGCCTCTACGCTTACTACATCCCAATCTGGATCTTCTCGTTCTTGTCAATAATGATCTACGTCGCAGTCGGATATCACGTCTTCCATCATAGAAACCAGCTCAGGCATATGGTGGAGGACGGAATGGGAAAAGCCGAGAAGAATGATAGCATTCCTTACTCGAGCAGTGAGCACAGAGGCTCTTCAGAAGCGGTAGCCTTCCCACCCAACACCAGTGAGGAGGGTAACACTGACTCTTTTACTCAGAACCTTACGGGTCGTCAGGAGTTCTACGGTACTGCCGTCACAGAGGTCCAAGTCACACGCGAAGAGCCAAGACAGATGAATAACCTCGAGCTTGCCACACCTATTGCAACGCATTCAGGGATCGGCCCTCCACGTATCCAATCTTGGGTTCTGCCTGGTTCTTTCGAGCAGCTCGAGCCATCGAATTCTGGCAGAGCACAGCGCTTTGAAACAGTATGCACGTCCAACAGTACCCCTCAGCCGCCTTCGACAGTAATGACTCGGCTTCGCGCTGTCAAATCCAATGCATCCTTGAAGCTCAAGCGATTTGATCCTGTCAAGATGGCATACTTGCGTACCAGCTTCATCTTCGGCTTCGCCGTGTTGATCACTTGGATCCCAAGCTCCATCAATCGACTATATAGCCTGACACATGCAGACAGAATCAGCTTCAGTCTCAGTGTTGCAAGCGGCTGCGTCCTGCCACTTCAGGGTGTTTGGAACGCTCTGATCTACTTCACAACTAGTTGGAAGACTTTTCGTGAGGAAGTACATACAGCAAGAGCGAAGTGGCTTGGAAGGCCCGAAGAATGTTCGAATGGAATCCGTCTCAACAGCCGACATGACACTTTCAAGGGCGAACATCGCAGCACATTCGAACGAACTCGACAGGTACGAGCGGGCTCGGCCGGAGAGGTTTGAAAGTTTACTACAGTGTGATTTATATGAGTTGGGAGGATGAGCTTAGAAAGGGTATGTTTATTTATCTGTTCGTGGAAGGAAGGAACATATGTAGTATAGTATACACCATCAAATATGTGCAATTCTCTATTGCGAGGACATAACCAGTCGGGTATCCAGGCATTCGAGAGCAAAATATGCATCGACCGCGATGTATCAATTTGAGTTTTTATTATACTCCATCTCATTACACGGTTGTGATCATGATGCGATCCTCTGGTGTAAGAATCACCTTCAGGTACTGTAGATGGCCTCACCCTCGGCAGCATCTACGCCTTCTCGCACAACTCTATCGACAGCAGCAGGAATTTCCTCATCGCCATCGAGAAGATCGTACCACCCATTCTTGACACCATCAGCAGCAAGAAGATGCGAAGCAACCTTAGCGACAGCCTCTCGGCTAACCCCGTCGGACGAAGAGATGTGCTTGGTCTTGCCAAACTCAACCTTTGTGGCTGGCTCATCGGTCAGGGTTCCGGGCCGAAGGTCGATACCAGCGAGGGTAGAGCTCTGCTTGGAGACCTTGTAGAGAACCTCGTCTGCGTCGATCTTGGCCTTGTAGTAGTTTGCCAATGCTCTACTGTTGACCTTTTCATAATACTCATCCCACTCGCCGGCGGGCCACCATGGGGCGCCAGAGCGACGAGAGCCTATGAATGAGATGAGGAGGAACTTAGTGATGCTGGGCACAGAGGCAGCGGCGTTGATAAAGTGGACCGCAGCATCACGGTCTACCTTGAAGGTCTAAAACGGGTCAGTAAGTGAGAGGATGGGTTGGTAGTGGTACATACCCGTTCAGGGCCACCTTTACCACCAGCACCTTTAACCTATTAGCATTGCTCCCACCGAGGTCGTTTTGTTTCTGACATACCTGCACTCCACGCAACGTAATCAGGCTTGACCTCGTCGATAATTCCGAGAGCCTTGTCCTGGGATGTGACGTCCTCAATGCTACGCACGAGAACATTGAGTTTACCGGGGAGGCCGGCGCCAAGCTTCTCGATGGCAGGGGTCTGCTCTGAAGTTCGGATGACGCTGGTGACAGTCCACGAACGCTTGAGGAGGAGAGGAGTGAGAAGCTGGGCGATTTTGCCGTGGCCGCCGAGGAGAAGGACGTGGTGGGAAGCCATGGTGTATGTATGTAAGTGAGGTTATGAAGCTGATTTCTTAAAGGAGAGGGGAATTTAGTGAACGGCTAAGAGCTATAATACGTGAGATGAAACCATTTGATTATTGCTCAACCGTATTACAAGTAGGCAAACCTGGGTATTTATGTTTACTTCAAGCTCAGATCGTCCATTGAACCGATTCGTAAGTTTATGACGACATTCGCAACGGAGCGGGGCAGCCAGCCATTACTAATTCCAACAGAACAACGGCATTTGATGTATTGGACGATCTTGGGTGTTGATGATGTTTGAGCGGGCTTGCTCGCCATTAAAATGATTCCTCGATGATGTTGATCTGAAGTTCTTCGGCTGGACTAAAGAGTGCCAGTGGTGTAGTTGGATTACCATCCAAGAGATGACAGAAGACCAGTCGCTTTTCTACCAGTTTTGTTTGAGTGCCCTGGCTAGTTTCAGGCAATCAGAGATGCTGGATCGTGCAGTAACTACTTTTTGTTTTCTGGTTTTTGTTGCTGAAATCCCATACGAGATAGCATGTCCAATTAGTTCTGATGTGACAGCTGCGCAGCTTACACCAGAGCAACAGCATGACACACTCACACCACCTAAATTTACCCATTTGATACTCGCAATCGTATATCCGCGGGTGACGCTTGCCATATAGCAATTAGCAAATTGTTTAAAGGAGGAAGTCGCAGTTTGATGCGCTTGCTCAAGCACAAGTGCTTAGGTAAGCGATGAGCCTCTCCAAATCTTGGGAGTTGCGGAGCTATCATTGGATATCTTTTGCTCATTGTTTGTTGTATGTCAACCTGGGGCTCCTATCGAGCTGCTGACGGTCACGCTTCAGGAGTCGGCGATCTTCACTGGTGAGTATAGACTATAAAGACTTTCTCGTCTGCTCGACTCGGCGTTTACAAAGATCAAATTCATCCTAACTCTCCCCTCCAACTGCAAATCGCTCAGCACTGCCTCGACTGAGCTTTGGACAGGGTTTGGAACATACTCGCTGGGCCCTTGTATGAGTCTCTCCAAGTACTTATTTGGCGTGAGAAAAATGGCTAAGACGGTCTGTATTGTTGGTGAGTCACGCCTTTTTCTTTTTAACCAACATCCTCAGCTAAATTTTGTAGGCGCTGGTCCTTCAGGACTTGTCGCAGCCAAGACGCTGTTGCACAACACCGCTCCTGGCGAGTTCAGGGTCACTATATTTGACTCCCAGAAAGATATCGGAGGGCTCTGGCCTTCGTCAAAGACAGACAATGGTCGCCAGGTTCACCCGTTCATGTGGGCGAACCAAAGCAGACATACAATGCAGTTCAGTGAGCTTGCCTGGGATGATAGCGACCCTCAGCTTCCACAGGGGTGGATGGTGGGAAAGTATCTCCAGAGATATCTTGAGCGCTTCTTGACGAACAATGCGGACTTTGAACTCAAGCTTGGCACGCGAGTCGAGAGGGTGGAGCGCCCGCAGTGTTCATCTAATGGTTGGACTGTCACTGTCAAATCAGAGTCCGGGTCTGAGACCAAGGACTTTGATTACCTTCTGGTGGCTTCCGGCTTCTTTGGAAAGCCTGTTATGCCCGAGAGCCTTAAGAAGGAGGCGAGCATCCCGGTCGTACATAGTAGTCACTACAGGGACATTGAGAGTCTTCTAGGTAAAGGTCGACCTGGTGGTGGCAAGATTCTCATTGTCGGAGGACAGATGTCTGGTGTTGAGATTGCAGGGACCATCGGCGCACATCTCTCCTCCGAAGCCAACTCGCCTGATCCATCAAATATTGTCGACGTCGACCAGTACACTGTTCACCATGTCATTCAGCGTCCCATATGGGTGTTTCCCCTTTACACCAGTCCTAAGGTAGGCAGTCAGCCTGTACCTCTAGTCGTAGCTACTAACATTTCAAGCCTGCAAACTCGGCGGCTCCGTTTCTGCCTCTTGACTTTGCGTCGTGCAACCTCAATAACCGACCCAGGCCTCTTACCAACACACAGGGACATATCCCTGAAGAGACAGCCAAGGCAGTCCATGGCATATACAAGGGTGTTCTTGGCTCTGACCAATCTGAGTACTCCTCACTACTCAAGATCAATGACACGAACGACAGCAAGCAACCCTATCTAGCTGTCAGCGAATGGTACGCCGAATTTGTTCGGTCTGGACTGATCACTTTATCAAACGGCAGAGTAGAAGGCCTCGAGGACTCTACAGCATCACTGTCCGACGGCACCAAGATTGAGGATGTTGCAGCAGTGGTGGTGTCAGCGGGCTTTGACCCTTCACCTTGCATAAGCTATCTCCCAGAGCATGTTCTTGAGGCACTCAACTTTTCACCAAAGCATATCGACCAGCCTGTTGCTTTGGCCTTCCACGGAACCCATCATCCAGAAGTTCCTGATCTGGGCTTTGTTGGCTTCTACAGATCACCGTATTGGGGCGTCATGCAGATGCAGGCTCGGTTTGTTACGGCGCTGTGGTCCGACAATGTCTCTCCAGGCCGCACATCACGGGTCTTTGAGGACAAGCTCCGAGACGACGTTTCCATACAGCGCACTCTCGACTTGCGAGACGACCCTCGCGTGTCGCAGTTTCCAATGGGGGACTACCCTTACATTGTGAATGAGATTGCAGAGGCGCTTGAGCTGAAGATCCGTGAGCCTCTTACACCGGCGGTTCCTGACTTACCACACAACAATCTGCCATTGGATATGCTCACGCCAGCACGGTACTCAAACCCCAACGATGATCAGGAGTCGAAGGACGCTGCAACAAAATCACTCGAGCAGACACGCAAGGACGCGACAGACGGGCTTACGTCGTCGAGGTTTGTGGCTCACGCTGTGTTCCGAAGCCTTCTTGGTACATGGAAGCTCGAACGTGACCTAGTAAGTAAACTATCTTCACACCCGAGTGGTCATTTCAGCGGCACCGCCCAATTTCTCCTCCGCGAGAAAACAACCGATGGCCTGCGATGTGCCGGTAACCCTAGCGAAGAGTCTCCAGACGACACAGAGCTAGGCATGGAGTATCTCTACATCGAAGAGGGAGAATTCAAGACAGAGCAAGGCTTTGGCTTCAGGGCTTCGCGTCGTTACGTATGGCGCTACGATGAGCTCAAGGACGTACTGAGCGTGTGGTTCGCCAAGCCCGAGGAGCTAAAGCGTGCAGACTATCTCTTCCACGAGATTGAGTTCACGGATCCTACGGAGAGGGGATGGGTTGCCAAGGCGGGTCATTTGTGCATCGACGATTACTATGATGTCAAGTACAACTTTGCGTTCCAGGCGGTAAATCTGAAGGAGTGGGGAATCGAATACACGGTCAAGGGGCCCAAGAAGGACTATACTATCAGCGGGACTTATACGCGGTAGATAGGACGTTGAATACGACATCATGAAGTGGATGAGGTTAAGGAATATCACGAATGAGGATGATGCAGCTCTAAACGGACGGTTGCAAAGATATCTTGCGGCAGGACAGGGCAGGGATACGGGCCGGACCGATGTCTTGAGGGGATTGCTCCACAAACTCTTACGATGGGATGCACGATGAGACTTAGATGCGATCTCTGCGGGTAATGAGATGCATCTGGGGAATGGGGAGGGTTTGGGTTGGTGCTGGTCTTGCATGAGGGGCTTGATGTGATCAGATCATGCATAACCAAACTTCTGATCCACTGTCTGGTATATTATGATTTCTGTAGTGTTTATCAGTGTATTCCTAGGAGGATACTAACATATAAACATTACAAGACCGGCCCGCTGTTAACATGCAAGGTCTGGCGGATGTCTCGACGTTGCACTCGTTGGGCGTTTGCTTGGAACGTCTTGCTACAGCTTACAATGGTACCGAAACAGTCGGAAAACATATGGGGAGGATGCCATCACGGACTTCCTAATTGAGAAAGCTCTAATTCCTTGTGGATTTGAATTTAGTATATCTTACAATAACTCAAACCTTTCAAGCCATACACAAATTTAGCCATAACGTGCTAACGAGACGCCCCAAGCTGCCAGCAAAGATCATGCAACTTCCCTCTCTCATATGAACCAAACGTCCCCTTGTCTGTTTTAATACACGGTAGAAACGAGCCGAAGCCGCGGGCCCAACAGGGTATTTTGGTTGGCCTGAAGAGTATCCCCCGAAAATCAGAACATTCGATTGTTGGGATCAGGCCATGCAAAAGGGACGGTTGGGGCTCTGCGTGCCTTGCATATCGACCGATGGGCAGTCCCATCCACTCGGGGCCGGGGATCATCAACCCCGGACCCCCGGACACGGACACAGACACGGACACCGAATGATTCCGGGGATAATTTCTGGGAGATGGGAACTTTGGGGAAAGGATGAGTCCCAGAGTCTTGGTTGGTTTTGGCGAGCGCGGGGTGCATAAGGAATTTTATGCTGCTTGTTGAGTGAGGTTCTGTATCGACATCTTTACGTTATTAATAGCCGGGGGGGGCTTGGTATTGAACCAGCGCAGGAATGCGTCTCCTCAGAAACAAGTAGACACAGCAGCTGGACAACACTAAGTTACATTTCTTAATTTTATTATTTGTTGGAACCCAACTCAATAGTCAGCCTCTAGACTTGGCTCCCTTCCTATTCCAGGCGCACACACATGCTTGGCGTCCAAGCTATGGATGTTGCATGGGCTGATTTCACGAGGCACACGCTGACAACACCGCTGTTACTGGAAACGGTGCTGGTCTATTGGTGAATGCATTGAAGCTTGATAATTGGTGCCATTGGCCGTGGCCTCCTTTCTTGTTTTACTTCTCTTGCAGGGGGGCTGTGCTTGCGAGAAAACGGGTTCATTTTTATATCCTGTAAGGCAGCTGAATGCCCATATAAATTAACGTTATTTTTATACTTCAAGTCGAACCTTCCCGCTGTGGAGAACGCCCAGACAACTCTACTGCACCTTCCAGGTTCCATCAAGCTTCAGCCTTCAAGACCCCGCGCAAGCTGGGAAAGAGCTCAGCTCTCAAAACGTCACACAAAACAGCACAAAATATCGATTCTCTCTACCTACCCCCAATCTACATCTCTTTGCTTACCTCCCTCGCTCGTCTTTCCACAATCCTTGTCATACTTAACCGTCTCTCCAATATGAAGCTCGCCGTATTCAGCACAAAACCCTACGACAAGAAGTACTTGACGACCGTTCTCAGCGCCAAGCACGCCTCGTCAGGCATTGAACTTGTGTTCCACGAGTTTGCCCTTAACGAGGACACTGTCTCTCTTGTCGAAGGGGCTGATGCCATCTGCGTCTTCGTCAACGATATTGTCAACGACAATGTCATCTCAGCCCTGTCAGAATTTGGCGTAAAGGCTATTTTGCTGCGATGCGCAGGCTTCAACAACGTTGATCTCGACGCCGCCGAACGACTCCGCGTAATGGTTGCCAACGTTCCATCGTACTCACCCGAGGCTGTCGCAGAGTTCGCCGTTGCTCTTATTCAGACTCTCAACCGCAAGACACATCGCGCCTACAACCGCGTGCGTGAGGGTAACTTTGCCCTCGATGGCCTTCTCGGAAAGACTCTCTATGGCAAAACTGTCGGCATCGTGGGCGTCGGCAAGATTGGTCTTGCTACTGCCCGCATCATGAAGGGGTTTGGTTGTAGACTGCTCGCATATGACCCTTTCCCGTCGCCAGCCTTCGAGGAGTTCGGCGAGTACAGAAATCTCCAAGACCTTTTGCCTGAGTGCGATATCGTCAGCCTCCATTGCCCACTCATGGAGCAGACACGGCACATAATCAACCGCGAGTCTATATCTCTCATGAAAGAGGGTGCTATGCTGGTCAACACCTCACGAGGTGGCCTGATCGACACTGAATCTGTCATCCATGCACTCAAGACAAACCATATCGGCGGCCTTGCACTTGATGTGTATGAGGCGGAGGGCGAGCTCTTTTACAACGACCACTCGTCAACGATCATCCAGGACGATAAGCTCATGCGCCTCATGACATTCCCCAATGTGGTCGTTTGTGGCCACCAAGCCTTCTTCACCGAGGAAGCCCTCACCGAGATTGCCGAGTGCACCCTCAGCAATCTTGAGGAGTGGATGCAGAGCAAGACGAGCAAGAATTCGCTCACCAAGGATCTCAAGATTCGACGTCGCGAATCACTTCCTGTCCGCGCCATCTAAGGAGGTCATATTCTTTTCATTTTTCATGTCTTTCGTCTTGGTGGCGTTTAGGGGAGGGAAAGTTGTAGATCCACTGGAGATAACAACGCTTTGCTCCAAATCTTTTTCGGGTAAAACCTACCTCTGGTCTGGTCTGGTCCCATCACGGCCGAAGCGCGGGAACTAAAAGTAAAGAGATTAAGAGAGGTGATCCTTGCTCCCATTCTCTACCAAGTGGGCCTGAAGACTCTGACTCGACCCATTTCATCGCCGAACATCACCGACGCAAACTAAGGCCGCATGAACTCCTCTCTACCCTTGATGCCTCGTTTTGGTGCACCCTGAAGGTGGGAGATGGGTCATGTTTTGTTTCATGGTTCTCTTGCACTGGTTGGTTTGGTTCCAACAATAAAGAAAAAAAGGATGAATATCATGACAGGGATCAGCAACGTTTCGTTTTCAGAGGCAGAGGATTATTCTCAGCAATAGGCACTTGGCAGAGGCAATGATGTTGAAGTGTGTTCAATAAAAGAATCCTAAAATCAAGGGTATTATGCTAAATATCCAAGTACATTATCATTGTTCCATGCACATCTCCTATATGCAAGTCCAGTCTAAGTATTACGTCTCGATCTCCTTTTTGAACCACCACCGAAGTCCAAGTCCAAGTCTAATTGTGTTGTTATGAACATGTCCGTCAAGGACAAGAGTATGGAAGCCGGGTTGAGGTAGTCGGCTTAAGGGTTGCTCACGTAGCTTCGAGCACGGCGCAAATCTTCGTCGTTCTCAGAGTCGTCGCGGGGATGAGAAGCGCCCTTGGCCTTCTCTATATCATCAACATCCCTGTCTTCGCCAGCGTAGGCGTACTTGCTGCGGCTACGGATCTTGGCACCGTACTTCCAAAACAGGAAGGGAATGGCACAGCAAGCAAGACTGATAAAAGCCAGGAGTGTCGAGGCCCACTGATCGTTCAGGCGCTCGTACA
Organism: Fusarium nurragi; assembly: GCA_012977755.1. Taxonomy (NCBI): domain Eukaryota; kingdom Fungi; phylum Ascomycota; class Sordariomycetes; order Hypocreales; family Nectriaceae; genus Fusarium; species Fusarium nurragi. The sequence continues at coordinate 15,139 of JAALXI010000174.1, read as the reverse complement.
TCTGCTCGGTGAAGAGAACGACGGCGGCACCCCAGAAGCTTCGGATACAGGTCTTTGCGGCGAGGGCAGAAGCGGCTTGGTGCTGGTACGAGTCGACCAGGTAGTTGTTGGCAGAGTTGTAGAGAAAGATGAAGCCAAAGCCGACAGGGAAACCACCCATAGCAGGGCCAGCCCAGGAGAGGTCCGCGTATGAAGTCCAGGCAAAGATGAATAGGCCGATGGGGATGGCCCAGCAGGAGATCATCATGGGAATCAGACGGACTTCAGCAGGAGGGTGGCCGTTGTGCTTCTGCACAAGCTTGAGGTAGTGCTTGTTGACAAAGGGCGAGCAAGCAGCTGAACCGAGAACACCAACAGCAACGGGAATGAACATAAGACCAGTCTTTCCGGCAGAATATCCTTTGCCCTTCTGGTAGATGATAGGGAAAGCAACGAAGAACATGTACAAGAGACCGTAAAGAACACTCATGTACAGAGAAATGAGGAAGACAATGAGCTCGCCGAAGAGAAGCTGGAAGGGTCGGATGAGGAAGATTCTGAGTCGCTCCGAGAGAGGTCGCAGATCGAGCTCCTGCTCTGTAACGTGGTCGGTCTCGCCCGTTGAGGCTCGGAGCTTGCGGGCGCGACGGGCGAGGAGAGTAGGGGCGTAGGTCTCGGGGACGGTGAAGGTGATGAGGACCCAGACGACAAAGGCGAGGATGAGCTGGATCCAGTAGAGCCAGCGCCAGCCGGCAGCGTCAGAGAGGAAGCCACCGACAAGAGGACCAACTGTTGCCATTATTAGTATATGAGCAAATACAACACAAGACTATTCGGGGTAGACTTACTGGCAGGGCCGATGAAGGGAGCAGCAGAGAACGCGGCCATGGGAACGCCACGCTCCTCGTTCTTCCACATATCGGCAAGAGTACCACCGACAAGAGTCATGGGCGCAGAGAAAGCAATGCCGTCAAGGGCTCGGCACACAAGAAGAGTCTCAATGTTCTTCGCCACGGCGCAGGGAATGATGAAGATGACAGCCACGAGAAGCGTGGATCCGCTGGTATCCTCGTTAGCAACAAGCTTCATGCAAAACCCAGGGAAAGCAACTTACTAGATAATCCGTCGGCCGTAGATCTCGGAAAGAGGCGCAAAGGCCATGGGTCCAACGCCGAAGCCCACCACGAACACACTGATGCTCAAAAGCGCCACCTCGTTGCTCACGTCGAGATCCTTCACCACGCCCGCGATGTCAGCCGTGATGACACTCGAGCAGAACGCAACAACGAAGCACGTCAGCGCCACGCACATGGTGCACCACCACTTGAACGCCTTGCTCCAGTTCTTGGGGTTCTCTGGGTCCCCCGGCGTGAAGGTGACGAGCTTGTAGCGGCGCTCCTGGCCCGGCTCGTGGTTGCTCGACTTGCGCGCGACCGCCTCGGGCTGCACGGGGCCGGGGATGACGCCGCCGGGGACTTCGACGCGGTACTCGTCAAGGTTGGCGTTGCCGCTGAGGGTTCGGTAGGGGAGGTCGATGTCGAGGTCCGGGTCGCGGGTTTCCTTGTGCGAGCCGTCGTGGGAGTGCGAGAGCGAGCGGCGCACGCGGCTCATTGTGCTTTGGCGGGTGTTTAGAGGAGCGAATGTTGTGTCCTCCAGGGTCGTTGAAGAACGGTGTGGATTTTGTTCCTCCATTTTGAACGGCTGTGATAGTAGAAGATCCTAGGGGTATTACGCAAGTATAGATAGTAGAGTAGTTAAAGCCAAGTATGAGTATCAAGCTAATGTCTCATGCTATATTCCATAAACACATTTCAACCTTAACTCCAAGGAGGGGGGACAAGCCCACCTCTATATACCTACTCTCTATATTATTAAGATTTCCAACCTACGTGGGAAAAGAAAAGTACGTGTGGAGTAGAGCATGCTATCGCCGCACCAGAACACCGGCGCTGGGCCGTAGAGTGGGTCTTGAAGTCCGGGTGGCGAGATCCACTTCTGCGGATGCGGCTACGGTTGCATCCGACGGAGCAAGAGGCACAGGGGTTTTCCTCGTTCAGCCTGCGTCTGGTAATTGTGGATGGAGATACTTCGGTATCGGAGTAGCAATGTCGATTCATCTTTGCCTGGGCCCTTGCTTGTGCATGAGCCTCATCCTCAGCCGCATATCTTGTCTTTCTCCATCTCCTTCCTTCGCCTTCCCTCTTATTGAGCTTCGATTCTCTCGGTTTGGATCTACATACGTCCTCGCGCTTGTCTTCCGCTGGTCCTTGTTCTGAGTCCGTTAAAAACATTCACGGGAGTGGGTGTTCTCCGCTCCGGAGCCGATGTGGGCCATCTCCCACCCACGTTTTCGCGCCGTTCTCGGCTCTTCGACTGGGCTGAACGAGACTAAAAGCAAAAGCTTCACGTCAACGTCATTCATGTTCAACTCCAGATCATTTACCGTCACCCAGCGATCATCTATTAGAGGGTACCTAATAAGAGAAAAAATAAGAATGATGTATGCCCCCTTCTTCTAGCTTTTTAATTGGGTTTAATCCCTACTTTACATTGGATGATTGCTGAGTGATGGTATAATTGCTGAGTGATGGTGGATGATCTGGAGTTGATTAATGTTGTACTAACCTTGTCTGTCAATCGGTAATGATAATGATCCCGGTAATTACTGCTTAGAGGATCATGTTGTTTATTGATGCTATCAACTGATAACGCAATCTCTATACTTTTCTCTCCGGAACATCGCCGAATGCTGACAAGCTTTATCAGTCTTCAGTCAAGTTCCACACTCACCCTCGCAATACCATCCAGCCCGCCTCTCAACTCTACGCTGATCATACGTTTGTTGTCTTCACCAGGTATCCTGGTAGAAAACCCGTGGTATCGTGCGCCCGCCAGCGGTATTTGAGCAGTCGAATCCGCATTTCTCTTGAGGGTCATCTCTAAACTCGTCAAAGGTTCAAGGGTGACTTCTAACTCAGAAATCGTTTGGTCCGCCTCAGCCATGATGTAGTCGCCCTTAGAATCGACCTGTCTTAAACTACCGTCTGCCTGCACGACTGTACGGTAAGGTACGTCCTCGCATCCGGCACGCAAAGCCCATGCCCGAGCCCGCCCTTGCGCACTGAACGCCCAAAGGACCATGCCGGGTCCCGAATTTAGGGCAAGCTCCACCAGGTTGCGACAGATAGCAACGTGCTGTCCTCGAATCTCGAGTGGATATGCTGTCCCTTCCACAAAGGGATCATCTGGAAAGTCTATGTTGCTGCAGCTTCCCTTGGACCGTCCGTCCATATTATCCAATTGCTCGCCCTCGTTCTTATCTTGTGTTGCATTTATCCAATATTGACGACATCGGGCTCCAGATGTGACGACCAACAGATCGTGCGGGATTGTGTAGAGAGCCACTAGCTGCGTGTCCGTGTCTGAAGTCGTGGACGGATTGACGTCTAAGGGCCTGGCAATAGCATCCTCTCCTAGGCTGTCGTCTCCACCAATAACCGAGAATGCTGCCATGACACAGACCCCTTGTCTCGAGTCTGGTCCAGCTGTGTATAACACGGGCAACGACAACGGTACACTGGTTGGAGGCCGAAACCGGGCCTTGCAGATCAAGCGACTCCTGGACCCTGCTGACGCTTCAGCGCCCAAGCAGAGAGTCCCTGTTCTGGGATCCGTGTACAGAACGTGGTGTCCATCACTCAGAGAAACAGCTCTGTAGTGATCCGTGATGCTGCTGGTGGATATGCATTGGCCGCGAACATGTCGGGATGGTAGATCGTTTATAGTGACGTCTCCACGCGTCGGGTTCATCGCCGTTACCCCCGGGGTTTTACCAAGATCCAAGTCTTTGAGCCGCGACCGAACGAAGATGAATGTCGATTACATACCCAAGAGGTACGCAGCTGCAGTATGATCTAATGGTGATCGGTTCGGTGCAAAGAGTGTGTTTGCATAGGTAGGTATGAAATGAGTGTTTGTGTATTATGCATCAGTCAACGAGTGAGTAAATTAGAATATGTTGATGGAGAAGAGCCGCCGTCGCTGTTGTCTGGTAAAGTCAAGACACAGTAGTGACGAGTTTTGAATAGTTTACGACAAAGGGGGAAGGACCGCAGCGCGCTTCCTATCTCACCATTTAACGGCATCAACTTGGCCTTCAGTTCACCATCTTGAGTATAAAGATTGATCTACCTGCGTACAACGTTTACCAAACAACTGACGTGTGCTGCTGAGACAAGCGAAAAGGGGAAAAACTATACGTTCAAATTTGCCACACCCAAACATGCGCCGTATTCATGCACGTATCCATCAAATAATCGCATTAAACATTATTTCCTCCATTGTCTCGCCAAACGTTGTCGTCCCCAATACCGAGTGTGCTATCAGCACCCTGCAGAACAGGTCGCTCGCCTTCTTCGGTTGTCTGCGTGTCATCTGTAGGGATTGGTGGAGGTGGCTCGTCGTAGATCCACGGCTGTGGAAGCCTGCAAAAGAGTCAACTAACGGCATATATAGTAATTCGGGTGTAACTTACGGGGCGACAAGGCTAGGGTTGACAAATTGCATTCCCTTCTCCTTGTACTCATCGATTGTGCTCCCCCTGCGCAGAAGGGTCTGCGAAGGCCGTGGACCGTCTTCGTCCTGAAATACATCGTCCAATGCAGCTGCATCATCCGGATCCTGGTTTGCTCTGACGGCGCGAAGAGCAATGTATTTGGTTAAAGGTTCGAATCGTCGTTTGATGTAATAGGTGTACCAAATAGAGAACGGAATCAGCGGCAGAATGCAAGCCGACTGGATGAACGCCTTCTTTGTGGCGATTCGGCCCACCATGACAACCTCGAAGACAAGCAACCCTACGATGACGCGGTAACATATTATCCTCCACGCACCCCCAGTAGCATGTTGAGGCTGGTCCATAGCATAAAGCAACATGTACTTGAAGGCGAAGTAGCCCAGGATAAAATAGATCGTTCCCATGATAAGAATAATACACCCATAATTCAGAACACTGTAGATGATACACAGGTTGAAAATGAGCAGAGAAGTGGGGAGGTAGAAGCCGTACTGAAAAACCGGGGGCTTCTTGAGCTCGAGGACATCGCGCGGTGTTTTGGCTAGCCAGCTATAAATCGGGTAGAGAAAGACGCTTCCTGCCTCAAGAATTCGGAAGGGCATAAGACCGATGCCCTGCAACATGATGAAGCAGATATAGAATAGCGATAGCTTCTCCACGTCGTCCGCGATGTATGTCGGGATCAAGCTCGTGTCCTTAACAATCTCCTGCAGCCTGCTAAAGAAATTAAGACCAGTCAAGGTGACCGCGAAGACGAAAAAGGTGTTGAAAAAGGTGAAGAAGTAGTTCTTGGAGATGACAGAGAGCTCCACGTCGCCTTGTGAAATCATGCCTTGGTGGTTGGACAGGAAGTCGTACAGATAAGGGACAGCAACGTTAAGAAGCGAGACGACCAAGGCAGGCAACCCGTTTTGAACCAACGAGAAGATAATTGTGTGTTCTTGCAACCATGCGCCAAACTGAGGGGCCGCATTTTCGATTGTGCAAATACTCAACAAACCAGCCAGGAAAGCAGTAGGGGAGATGAAGAGAACGGTGAGAACGATGATGAACAGAGTCACAGCCCAAGATTTGAGACGACGGATACCACGAGGTGCGTATGTGTTCCTCCAAACGAGGTCCGAAGGGGCCGGAGTCAGTTTGGTCAATAGTCGGCCGGGTCTTGGGTCGATGCGCGCTTGAATGGCCATTTGGCACGAGGCAACCGAGTCCATGGTGACGATCGCCATATCTGTGGGTGCGTAGGTCTTCTTGCGAGCCTCAGTAACCTTAGAGTCCAGTACTCGAAGTCTTTCTTCGTAGTAGTCAATAGCGTCCACGTTGCGGGATCGTAAGCCGAGGGTACCGTAACGTATGTTGACTTTGGGCCTTCCCTCATCTCCGGAGTCCCAGGGCTCTTGTTCCGAGTCCAGTAGGCGCCCATTTTCCCCAGATTGCTCGCCATTTTCTTGATCTTGGTACTCACCCCGAGATGATCGATTGCCACGTCTCCTTTGGGTCCCGTTATCCTTCCTCTTCTGGCGTTGGTGCTTGAGGAAGGTAGCCCATGCACCCTCAAGTCCTCTTAAAGTGGCGTCTCTCGCCGCCACAAGATCATCAAGTTTCTTCCATTCTCGGCAGACCACGACATTTTCGACAGTACCAATCTCTAATTTCTCGATAAGGTTCTTTATTGCTTCCTCTGATCTCAAGTCCTCGGGAATTCCTGTAAGGCGAAACGTCCTGTCTGTGACGGTAGACTGTGAGCCGAGATAATCTTGGCGATATTTGATGACGCGGAAGGTTTCTAAGTTAAGATAATAGATTGTTAACCCGGCAAAGAAGTAGGTGAAGATAACATAGCTCCATAGCCAAGGCCGCTCCCAGCTCTTGTCTGAACCATCCTTATCTTTGAGTAAATCGAGGAAGCTTGGATCTGAGAAGGAGTCCTGGCCTGGTTCGTAAAATGGACTCAATTTAGCTGTCTTGTGACCGCCTCCATTTCCGATCGGCGATTTGAATCCCCCATAGACAGAATTGATTGGCAACAGTACAACCGTCGCGAAGAAGGCCATGACAGTAAAGAGTCGAATCGCCATCTTGAAGAAGCTCAGAAACTATAACTTGTTAGCACCTGAGCAGTCGGAGGCGTATTTTGGGTCTTACCACAAAGGCATCAAGACCGGCAGAGGCCAGGACTTGCTCCTCAGTGATGTTGTAGAGCTTTGGAATCCATCCAAAAGCGGAGTTGGGGAGAGTTGGTAGACTGAGCTGATGATCGAGACGACGTTTTCGCGCAGCGTATAGGGCAGGCCATCTCGGGCGTAGGAACTGGAGATGTATTAGCTCTGTACTCCGTAACGCAATCTCGCGACGGAGGAAGACGTCGAGAAAAGCTCGTGCGATGGGGCAAAGGACAAACGTACACAGAAGAGGAAGAAGGCCGAAATGCCAATCACCAAGGACAGCACGAGCTGAACTTCGAGATTCTTGTCGGCGTCAGGCGTGACGGGGTTTCCGCCGTGCCTCGAGCAGTTGCCCGGCTTCATCATAATTGCGAATAACAGTAATGATGACTCGCCGCTGCAAATAGTAGTGGAGTTGATGCGCTGATGCAAGGCTGAGGCTGTTCAGGTTGCTTGGTTGTGGCACCTGACGAGTGAGAACCGATGACGTACGGAGACGGTGAAGGAGGACCCACATTAGCTCTCGTTTAGCTCTGAGTCGCTGAGTCACGCAGCTAATTCAGGATTACCCTATACAACAAATGTAATTAGCTAACATAGCTTGCATCAGAGACACGGAAACACCTTTTTTACATCTGAAGGCCCTCTATTTTGGCATAAATCTTACCGTATATACAATTTATAGTAACAAAGTACAAGGGTGAAGGCCATGATCTATAAGCTATATTCTTAGAGCCACTTCTACTAATAGTTTGATCTGAGTGTCGATACATAAATTACATTTTTCCAAATGGAACCCTAGGACGCCTCATGATTTCCGTTTCTCAAATGCCACTCATTCATGATAGGATGCCCAGGAATTGGCTCTTCAATAGGCGAGGGAAAGAGTGCGTTATACTGAGGATGGACGCTTGAATCGTCGAAGAATGGCCATGCACGCTGTCTGTACATCTCCAAGTCCTCCTCATTGATCCGATATGAACTGGTTTGGGACACGATTTCCGAGAACGAACCAGGAATCCTTTCGTCGCCTTCTCTATGGCCCTGAAATTTGCGGAAGTATGCTTTATGGACTTCATCATACTTGCAGGCGTACTTGACATTGTTTATAAAAGTGTCAATACGTGTGCGCAAAGCATGATCAGGTTGTTCTTCCTTCGTGTCGAATATGAGCTCTGTGATAAGGTCAAAGCCAAAGTTCGAGAGGTCCGCCATTACCCATGAGGATACACCCGTTTGTAAACCGTAGTTATTTGCCCAGTGCAAAGTTTGGAACACCGTCTGGCACTGCGGTCTGGATCCAGCTAAGGCCTGCGACAAGACGGCACTCGGTAGCCTGGCCCCAGACCACTGGGTAAAGAAAGCCTCGAACAGACTTGAAACGTACGTTTGAACGCACAGGAGCGCTTCGTTCTCCCAAGCCCAGAACAACTTGCCTTTTCGCTGGTTTAGCTCAAGAGGAGCCACATAGAGCCTGTGCACCACCGCCTTGTAGAGCCGTATCTTGCTCATCAACTCATATCTCAAGAAAGCCCAGAAAAGGCGTTTTCTTCCGGAGCCGCTCAGGAGACCGATATCAAAGTCTCCTTCAAGTCGTTGGCCGCAGAAGTAAGTCCCGTCCATCTGAAGATTGGGAAGGCCGGAGTATGCTCGTGGGAGAAAATATGACGTTGCCTTTCTTATATAGTCTTGAATATACAGGACCGCGCGTTGATGAAGCTTCCGAATGCCGTCCATGACGCTTTGATCATTCTCCTGCATTTCGAGAAAAGGATCAGGTATTGTCTTTTCCGCCCAGTCATGCATAAGCATGGGCACTTGGTCCTTCAAGTAATTGATATCGGCACCACTTGAAACATCGAGATCAGGAAACCACAAGATAGCCAAGGCGTCTTGCAGCATATCGTCATCAAAATCGCCTTTGATGATATCTCGGGCGATGATGTTGTCGCTGTTGTCACTGTTGCTGCTGCTGCTGCTGTTATGGAAAAGGGTGTAACTGGACTCGAGCCTGCCATGTTGATGGTTATTATTTTTGACACTCGGTCTTTCACCTCTTGCCAGCTGGACAACAGTGTCTATATCGTCAAGGTTCGTGTCGCTGTAAGTACTGAAAGTGCTAGAAGCACGGCTAGACGAAGATTTTATCATTGTGTCTTTCTGATATGTGTCTTTCTCTAAGTCAGGATTTAGAAGAGACGGAACATTGAACTGGTTATATAGGAAGGAAATAATTCACTCAAAAGAAACGAGGTTTGATATGCGGAAACTTCAGGCCATATCCTCCGAATGGTTCGCAGACAAAATGTAACTTAATAGAGTGCGAGTTATGACAGTTTTACTTTTAGCAAGTTCAAACTCTCAAAAAGAGTTTAAGAGTTGAGCAAAACTTGACCAAGTAACAAGGGGGCAGCAGCAGTTGTTCACTCAGTCCTTCCATAACTGTGGTCTTGGACCTCTTTCTAGCTGCAGGTGCGATCAGTACAAATAACATCTCTATCGTGCTTTGCGTGTTCTACGATACCACTAGATGAGCAAGCAGTACAGAATGCAAAAAATATACTTATAATGCTGTTTCATGTCCAGCCTTGATCTATGGACACAGTCACACCGAAGAACCTTGTTTCAGAGGATCGATCACCACTCGTTGGTGGCCAGACGAATGCTAGCAGATTGCCTCTTGGCAACCGCCAGGGCTGAAGCGCCTCACCTTAAATCCACTGCGGCTTTGACATGGCAGAGGGAATTCTGCTAGTTCGTCGTCAGCTCGATAAAAGAGGTCATCGTGGGGTCCGAAGGTGAACGGGCTGGCATAGACACAGGCCACCTTAACGGATCTCACCATATTTTGCCAAGCGAACCGGCCTCAGGTTGGGGTTTATAAGACCAACCCTAGCATATGATGCGACCGGGTCACATCCACGAGAACCAGTTGGATCTATATCATTCCCTTAACGGGTCGTGGGAGTTGACCTGTCACCCGTCAGCCAGGGTTAAGGATGCATTATCTTTCACCATGATCGGATCCGTTACTTCTGTTTAGATCAAGTGGGTGTTTCTCTCCACTAAAACCTCCGATATTAGTTTATCTGATCATCAGATTAAGGAAACTACGGCGAAGATCCCTGAATCACAAAAGAGCCTCTGCAGCGACTAGAGTTCGGTATTAGGCCAGTCACGGAAATGATAATTTGGTAATGACTACGCCTTCAGTCTTCTCTTCCAATGGGGATACGAAAATATTCCCTGACGCTGGAGTTTCGCTCGGTGCTACCTAGTGAGGGATCCTCATCCGTCTTGCACACGTTAATACGCAGAAAACACTCCACTTCATATCATCCACTGCCACACAGGACTTCTTGGTGTTTCGATGCGAAATGTTTATCGGATAGTCTGCTTGGCATTAGTCCGACTTCCGGAACAAGCAAGTGGCTTCTCGTCAGAATAGACAGACTCAGCAGTCAAATTCATCCCTACGGACCCAGCGAGATGGTTGGTTGGCTGTCTTGCCACTTGTGAAAGAAGCAAAGTGACGGATCTTCGCGGCTTTTCTGGAGAATACAACATTGTCTATAAGCCCGCGGCCTCCAGCACGTTGCTGGTTCGCGGTCTCCTTTTATACCAGCTCTCAAGTATTACTGAGTGCCTCAATCAAGTGTAACCCACTCAGTATATCATTTTTACTCTTCTTATCAACTCCATCTTACTTTCAAACTATTCCTTAAATCCTAAAGGCATTAGAAGAGCAACAATGGCCGCTCGAATCCGCTCGGCGCAGGCCCATGGTGACTTCGAAAAGCAGATTCAGTCCGACAACCACGTTATCAACGACTTTTCCGAAAAGGAGAAGGACATGACTCTGATGATAATTCTGAGATTAAGAAAGGTGGTGCCAAGCGCGTTGAGGCCATCACCAAGATCTGGTCTCATGGTATGATGTGGACTGTCTTCATCTTGTAAGTCGCCGACAAAGCTCCAACTTACAAGTCACCAACCAAGTAACTAAACCTGGCAAAGCCTTTACTTGGTCAACCTCGTCGATACTCTCCTTCAGGCAGTTCAGCCCCCGACTTGCTTCGACTTTCGGTGGACACACGCTCGCTGAGCTGTTCCAGAAGCACTCGACCTACCGTTGGGCTTTTGGATCTTTCTGCATCATTCTCATCTTCTTTGCCATCCCTGTCTCTGCCATTTTCATGTATCCTGAAATCAAGGCTAAGAAGCTTGGATACCTGCCCGAAAAGAGCCGGCGCAGCGTCTGGGGGCCTACCAAGTTCTACTTCGTCGAGTTTGATGTTGTTGGTATGATCCTCACTATTGCTGGCTTTTCCCTAATCCTCACTCCTCTCAATATTGCCACCCGCGCCCCTAATGGCTGAAAAACTGACTACATCATTGCCGTGATTGTTGTTGGTACTGTCCGCCTTGCTGGATTTGCTGCTTGGGAGAAGTGGTACGTCGAGGTTCCCTATGTGCCCTTTAGATTCCTCAAGGACCGAACTATTTTGAGTGCCTGCTTTCTCAGCGCTTTACTCAACATGTCTATCTTCGCCTGGGGCACTTGTTACAACTCCTACCTCCAAGTTGTTCACGGCCTCGACATTACCACTGCTGGATACACTCTGAGCGCCTTCTCTATAACCTCAACAGGTCGGGCAACCTTCATCGGACTGTGAGTTTCGCCACTGTGACGATTAATTCTGACTTGCTAATATGGCATCTAGTTTCCTCCGCCGGTACGGACGATACTACTGGCCTGCCGTCTTTGGTATTCCGTGGTTTGTACTTGGCACTGCTCTTCTCATTCATTTCCGAACGATATCGGTTACCTTGTCATGTGCCAAGTCTTCCACGGTGTCTGTGGCGGTATCTGGGCCATGACTGGACCTCTCGCCATCATGGCCCAGGTCACTCACCAGGAGATTGCTGTCGTCCTCGTCCTCTACTCTATGTTCGGCCCCCATCGGCCAGGCCATTGGCTTCGGAATTGCTGGTGCCCTCTGGACCAACGACCTCCCTAGGGAGATGTATAACGCTCTTCCCAAGACGCTATGAATCAGACCGCAGCCCTTTACAGTGACATAAAACTCCAGATGGCCGACCCCATCTGTATACCCGTACAAGACGCCGTTATTTACGCCTACGGAGTTGTTTAGCGAGGGATGGTTATTGCCAGTTGCGCTTTTTTGCCCCTGATCTGCATCTGCGTTCTTATCTGGCGCAATAAGCCCGTCGACAAACAGCAGACCAAGAGAAATGTCTTCTAAATGGTGCCATGTCATCATTCGAGACTAATAGGAGATGTTGACGTCTAGACGGTCACTACCTACTAAAACCAAAAGTACTTGATTTAAGATATCACCTGTCGGTTATGTTCTAGACCTTGATTAACTGTTTACTCTGTCATCCCATGTTCATCATTCATCATTCACCAAATGCCCCGGCAAAGACACTTTGAATCCTTTCATGTTGAGTAATCACTCCAGGAGAGTCGACTGTGGTGAGGGCATGTCATGCTCGATGATTACTTTGTCCCTCCAGGCTATTGTTTCAGCCCCTTGATTTCAGGTGCAAACTAATGTCGTGTATTTGTGACGAAGCCGCAGATATCGCGAGCGTATACCCACGGCATATGTCGAACCGCTCCATTGATACTTGAGCCTGCAGACACTCATAGTGTTTACGGCAACGGGCTTATAACAAAGGATATCCGCATCATACTCTCGTCTCGTGAGCTTGCTGTGGGATTTGCCATCAGCCTATAGGCTCGCATACTGCTGGTGTAACACCCCGAGCACCAACCCAGCTGAAAAATCTAGCCACGATGGTCTTTTGCTGCTATACAAACATTCTGCTCGGATGCTCGATATCGTCCGGCTGATCAAGCTGGAGGCCTGATTCAAACTGCAAGCACCCGGACTCACAAGATTGATGACTCCTTCATTTTACGGTGCACAATGAAAGCGATGCCATAAACGTGTGGTGTTGTTGGCTATGAACGGTACATGGTTGATTAGAAATCGGATTTGAATCGGCAACTTGCATTAAGACGACGGGAAGTTGCATGCCAACAGCCCCACGGGATCTCGAGTCTGAGCAGGTTTCGTAGGTAAGTCGGGAGATATTACGTCTTGGATATTTTGTTGTTTCGAGATCTATTTCTGTGGTGGGCAAAACAGAGGACGTTATCGCAGGATCGACTGCTGCCATGAAACTAGCAAAATCCGGTTGTCTCTCATGTCGACATGAGCGGTAGCGGTATCCTTCAAGACGTTTCAGCACAGTCTATCCATATTTCATATATGTGAATGAAGCTCAGAAAGTGTCACTGGATGACTAGTCCTATTTGTTGTAGAAGACGTGGCTATTCACTCTCATCAGGTATGCCAGTCTATTACCACCCCTTGGCTACACACCAAACACCTTGACGAAACATCAAATGCGTTTTACCCCAAAGCAACTCCGATGTCCGCAACTGGACGCACGTGCAGTAGTGTGTAAAAGCCAGCTTGCCCCTTGAAGATGAGATTTCTAGATGAATCACTAACGATATATCTTCAACCCTGGTCCCAGAAGTGTAACCAGTGACCATACTTTGCGACCTGGCAAGAAGCCAGCAAACAAAGTATAGAGTTGTCTGCTTCACTACCAGAGGCTTGGGGAGGGTATGCTTGGTTAGTCTGTGATTTCTTGGAACACTTCGCATCAGCTGCAGAAACAAACGAGCAAAAGCCTCTGATGCTGTTTAACTATAAATCGTAGACTCCCGTTTCTTCATGCCCTTCTTTTATCAGAGACATCAGTCCATCTGGATTGTGCTATACTGCTTCTTATTCATAAACCTCTCTGATCAATCACTTCGCTATCGAGAGTTTGTTGCTGCTGTAGAGCATCTACGCCATGCCTGGTCAGAAGCCTAGCTCCGGGTCTGACAAGAAGCCTCCTGGCTCTAAGCCTGACCAGAAGGCTTCCAAGTCCAGGTCTGATCAGAAGTCTGGCTCCAAGCCGAAGGATCCATCGGACAAGAAAGGGAAGGCTCCAATGCAAAAGTCGACACAGGGTGCATCATCCACAGAGAACCGGTCAGCGCAGAATGGGAAGTCAAGCACCCATACGCAGTCAACAAGTGAGGGAAACACCACGCAAGCAGGATCAGAGCCCTCATACCAGTTGGATAATTACCTAAAGGCACCACCCAGCACAGATCCGTTCACAGATCAGTATTTACGAACTGATGGCAGCTCTGAGAGAGGGCCCCCTGTAAACACAAACACACCATACCCATCCGAGATAGAAGTGTCCGAGGATGAGGAGGAAGGGGGGGCAGAGAAAGGCGGGAAGCGTTGAGCAGACAAAGACATAGAGGCCAAGAAAGGATCTACACAACGGCCACAGACCGGGCGAGAAGCCACTATGAAGCCGAGTTGAAGTCCCATGACCAACTGGACTTGTTGGTAGTGCCGTTTATCGTCTCATGGTGTGATATTCTCTTCCAAGTGGAGTTGGAGAAGGACGGATTTGCCAAGGAGAAGAAGGAGTGAATGTCGAGGATATCCAATCGTGGATCAAGAATCTAGATCAGGAGACGGGTATTAATATGAGACATTTGCTTTGCCTCGTTCAAGACTCCCCCTCTTCCCGAGGAGTACTTGTCTGTGTTTTACTTTTAGGAGTGGATGTCTAGGAATGGCCAAGCCTAGCGGTCAAGGCTAATTTGCAGAAATACAGAACGTTCTCAGCAGCTATGGCATGTCGTAAAATGAGGTTTCAAAGATGTTGTGGTTGAGGCAAAGCTTGGCAAAGCTTGGTGTGTGTATGTACACGTTACGGTACAGCGAATCAGCTCCAGCTAGGAAAGAACAAGGCCTGTATAACGTCTGGCAGCAATATCATGGATAGCATCCTGTCGATTAATTAGGTTCATATGCTTGGTACCCTCCAAGCTGATCCGTGTGTCGTCGTCATTGCTGTCAATAAGACGCGCATTAACCGCCAAGCATCAAACATTCCTCGTATTTGAAGATTTAAAGTTGTATTACTGCATCGCCTCGTGAATACAGTAATAAGCAATGCCGAAATCTCAAACTGGCCCAGCTCGAGAAGTGAAATAGAGCTGAGATGTGACTACTTGGCAGGGGACGGACCTGCCGTTTCTGATGGATGTTCTATTTATTGACAGCTTCTTTGTTGAGCATGACGAGATCAGGAATAAGAGGCCGTGTCGGAAATTGCCATGACGGAGAAACCCAGCATCCAACCAATGGGGTTTGTTTTCGACAGTGGAGAAAGAACTATTTCAGGCACGCAACTCCGCTGACTGGCCCCGGCTTGGGCTTCTTATTTCTCCAGGGCTTCTACCGCTGTAAACTGTAAACTGTAAACCGTAAACTGTAAACTGTAAACAGTAAACAGTAAACAG